>JAKCPI010018835.1:0-101376 GCA_023213315.1 Euborellia annulipes | reverse complement strand
AAGTATCACATTGTTTCTGCTATATTGCATGGCTTTCAGTATCAAGAATACTGTTAGACCGAATTTAGGCCCTAGCTCTATTTTTGACCTTCTTCATACACATTTTATCCAAGTGTTATTTTAAATAGAATGTAGATTTTACTTAAATTAATCGTATTAGTTTGAATCTAAACTGAGAATTTAGATTAGCATATAAAAGATTTTCATCGAACTTTAAGAAACTTTCATTTTAACTCTAATTGATTAAAATGTAATGTTGTTGACTGTGCTGTTTAGATGGTTTAGAGCATTTTAACAATGGAAGGGAAGAATTAATTTTCCTACCGTCCCGGTAGAAAAGAGGAAAAAATGTAAGAAAAAAATCTTTGGTTTAGGTCTCATTATTTATACTGACTATATATACTTTTGTATATTGCAAAAATTAGTTCGTATGAGATTGCTAAAAGATGTGTAGAACTTAATAACCTGAAGAAAAAACCTAGAAATATATCAACTCACTTTCGAAATTTTTTCTAAATAAAAATTATCTATTTAATATAAAGTAAGCTTCGTTACTGAGGTGTTGACTGAAAAAGAGAGAGACAGAGAGTCACGGAAAGAAAATTCTTGACTTTAATTAAACCCCTCGTTTCAGTAAAAACGTCATGAATTTGGAGTTTTATTAGAACCCGAATTGTTTCTCCTCTGTGGGGTTCCCATTCGCAGGTTAAACCATTTGATATTCCACAACTTTAAAAAAAAAAAGGTGGAAATCCTTTTAATAAGTTTTCAAGGCTCTTCATACACCTTTTTTCCTCAATAAAAGTGAAGAGGAAATGTAGTTAGGTAAAAAGTTCATTAAGCAGTTTTAAATTTTGATATTTATTTTTTAAATAATTAAAAAAAAAAACCAATAAAATTTTCCTTACCGCATCTCAAAATTTTTTATTTTCTTTTAATAGATTACGTTATTATCATTAATACAAGTTTGAGTCTATAAAAACTTGGCCACGGTTGAAAATGTCTCTTTATCATAATAATATGCAAATATTTAAATGCTAGAAATAAAATTAAAAATGAAAATAAGATATGAATTGTTGAAGATAACTGAAAAAATACTGTACTTTTATTATCTTTAAAATTTTTTTTTTTTTTTTAATAATAGCTACTGATATTATTATCTCTAACGGGACTTTTTTTAATTTCAAACTTTAGTCCCCAGTGAACCAAGGAAAGTATATGCCTAATAAATACATTTTACAATTTGCTAAATTTAACATTCTCTCAAGAGAGCCATTAACGAAAACTCGTAATTATTTTGTGATTTGCTACTTATTTTATTCTTGAAATTTCCAGAGTCTTTAATATAATTAATCCTTTAAGACAGGGAAAAAATTTGGTGTGACAAGCAGATTTTTTTGTGTTGACATATATTTCGTTTAAGACAGCACGGTACATTAGATTTCAAAATGTAAAACATATAAAAATTATTTATATTATGTTACTATGAAGTACAGTACAAGAATAAAGTATGTTTCAAACAATTTTGAGGATAAAATGAGAATTTACCAGAGTATGTTTTAAAGAACATGTAAAAAATAATTGATTTATGAATTTTTTTTAATTAATATTTTGAGTAAATAAAAAAAAAAAAACTAAAATAGTACTTCATTAAAGTCTGTGATAATATCTCTCTGTGTGTCTAATATAAACAAAATATCTCAAGAATGAAAAGAGCTAGAAAGATGAAATTCGATTTTTAAATTAGGTATTCCCTTGGCATGTAACTCGAATCTTTTGAACAAATTCAGCCAAAAAATATTACTGATGTTCTTCAGTTTTTTTTTATTTTCTTAAAATTCGCTCCGTCGATTTTGATTAAAATTCATAAATTAATTATTTTTTAGATATTTTTTAAAACGTATATTCTCATGCCTTCAAAATTGTTTGAAGCTCACTTTACTGTTGTACTTCATAGGAAAAAATAAGAGAAATGGTTGCCATGGAAACAAAATATAAAAAAATATTTTCTGTATTTATTAAATTTTACATCTTGAATTCTACAAAACCGCCGGAAATTAAATATATGTCGTCACTTTTCGTTTTCGATATTTCACGAGAAAAAGTCTTTCAATTTTAAGGGGCAGCCATCAAAGAAAAGATCGAGCTTTAGGGCTACTTCAAAAAAATTTTTCATTAATTTTCTTTACGATAATTTTAGGATACTTCAGAAATAACTAAACTCTAGCAAAATTTAAAGCTTTAAAGGAAAAGTTAAAGACAAAAACTCTTCTTTTTTTAAGATATAATTCTTGGTAAAAGACAAGGATGTGGAGTCAGAGTTAGATATAGTCGACCCGGAATAATGTCCACCTGGTTTTTTTTATGCTGAGGGCGAAGAAAAATAATGCCTATTAATAAATGCGCATTCACGCAACTTGTATGACAATAGGAGCTTTTCTTTCTTTTTATTATACTTAAGGGAAAAAATAAAAAATTTTTCAATTTAAAATTTTTTTATAGTTAAAAAAAAAAGTGTTAATAATTCATTTTGTCATAGAAATTTATTACATATACATGTATATACTTTTAATACAATAACCATTTTCACATTTTTTTAAATATTTAAATTAAATTATAGCTTCATTTTTCGCTATATTATAGGCCAACCTTTTATTATTTTTTTACTTTTTTTAGAATATGCTCGAATGAATTTTACCCACCAACCAACGGTTTTCACACTTTATGTTACCCCGCCCCCCTTAAAAACATTTCTCATAGATCAACATATGTAATTTATTGTATTTACTATTTAGAAAATTTTTCATAGCTGAATAATCTTTAATGTGTGAAGAAAAGAATAGCAGCTAGATAATATTTCATTTATTAGGCCCTCTATACTGTTTCGGACTTGATCAAGACAATCCTCAGAACTTGACCAAGACCGAAACAGCATAGAGGGTGTAATAAATGAAATATTTTCTAGGTGCTATTCTTTTCTTCACGTTACTATTTAGATTTCGAACCTAAATGTAAAATTTTTAATCATGCATAGGAATAATGTTTATATTTTATTACCATAATAAAAATAAAAAAATAAAAAACTATATTAGTTAAGTATTAGTATTCTTTGGCCGATTCTATTCAAAACCTCCCCTGATGCATGGCCTTAGGGTTAGTTAACTTAAATATCAAATTTCAACCTCGTAGCTTTTTTTCATTCTTGAGATATTTTGTTCACACACCCAGACAGATCGTATAGCAGAATTAAGGTTTTTGTCTTAGAGGCCCCAAAACGTGTATTTCCATTTAGGAAAACCAACTCTAAAAAGCATACAAGGAAAAGATCATATTCTGGCGTAGAACATCCAGACACGAAGCCCATGCTCTCAATTTTTCTCAAATTTTTTATAATATTCACAATCTCTCTCATGTATGCACTGAAGATGACACCTGTATAGGAGCCGAAATATTTGCAATAAATTGAAGTGGTGAGAAAAAAAGAAAGCTGTTTTTTTTCTCCTTGTCGTTTGAAAAAACCTTTAATTGGACCCTCCTAAACTAAAATTCTAGCTACGCCTATGGCCTTTTATATAAAACAAAAGACTTGTTATAGTTTATTTTTTTAAATTTCTTTAAAAATAAAAAATTTTCTATAATTTATATATAGGTATTATTATATCTCATTATCTATGGAAATTAAAAATTAATGCAAATAACACTTGATCAATTCGCGTAGGCTGAAACGCTATAAGGTAAACTTGGTTGAAATCGATTCGAGAGAGAGATAAGAATTTGATGAAATCTCCAACTGAACATTCGTTCTTGTCTACTTGCCGCCTTGTCTATTAGACTTTCCTAATAATTCCTAACTGCACAATCCAACTCATGATCAATAGACCATTTCTTTCCGCGATAGTTATCCATTAGTCGCTCCACTAACATAATAGAATTTTATTTTATTTTTAATTACCATTAAAAAAAAAATAATAATTTCAAGTTCTTATTGACGTTTCTATAAACGTCACTTCTATAATATAAAAGTGGAACTCAAGAGTATATCTTCAAGTAAAGATTTTATCTTAGCATAAATGTCCGTGTCATAAAGCACTTGTAATCTTAACATATAAAGCTATTCACAATAAACGTAAAAGAAGCTTCTATAGAAATTCGAAATATAAAAAACATTCATCTAGAAATTAAAAGCGTTTAAAAAAGAAAATTCAATTTTCATGGTTTCTTTTATTCTATTAACTTCCATAAAAAATTTCTCAATGGAGAAGAGAAGCCATTGACAAGTTATTTGCATAAAACATAGTTGCTTAGCACTTAATATTCTTCTTTAGTATGCATGTTAAAAATCTTGTTTTAAAACGGACTTTTATTTCATTCTTTAGAATAAACCTTACCTCGATCAAAAAATCTTTAATTAAGAAAGTCTAATCACATTTCCTCCAGTAAAAGCTTAGTTTTAACTTGACATTTTTTTGCTATTATCTATCTAATTAAATATTCTTTCATCTTTTCTGCTTTTATAATGCATTCGTTTATATATTTCAAAATCTACAAAAATATATATTTAAAAGGACCCGTATATTAATTTGTACTGTACCCAACAGCGGATACAAGGGGGAGGCAATTGCCTAATTGCCTACTTTACCCCCCCCCGAGTTTTGAGTAAAATATTTTTTTTTGGCAATTAAATTTTTTATTTGTCTTTTTCGGCATCTAAGGCCATTTAGACCCCATCCCTATTTATTTCAAATGATTTGTAGTCAAATCAAGAAAATTATGAAATACATTTTTCTCGCTTCGCACATCGTTCACTCGTTCACTAGTTCATCGTCCACTTGTTTGTTGGAGCCGGACATCGGTCACTTGTTCACTAGTTCATCGTTTACTTGTTTGTTCAAACCGGACATCGTTCATCATTTTCTCGTTCATCGTTCACTTGTTTGTTCGGGCCAGACATCGTTCATCGTTCACTCGTCCGTCGTTCGCTCGGTCATCTTTCACTAGTTCATCGTTCACTTGTTTGTTCGAGCCAGATGTCGTTCACTCTCATTCGTTCTTTGAACTTCTTTTATTCGTTTACGGGAAGCGAACCCGTAACCCCGGCGCGAGAAGCTAGTGTTTTCTCTCTGAGCCCCGGGTCAAGGGCCAATTTTATTTTTAATATAAAATTTTAAAAATTAATAGCCTACTTAAAAATTTGATTTGTATATAGATATAGTCCTATATTCTGGTAAACTAGTACAGAATGCATTACCGAAAGAAAGAAAAAAATTGTGTGCTGAGCGACCATTCACACCAGATTGCCCCCCCCCCCGAGAAGCTCTTCTGGATGTGTTCTTGACTGTACCATGGCGAACATTAGGAATTTCTCCTTCTGGTTTTCTGAAAGACGCCTATTAGTTAGGCAGCCCAATTGACTCACCATCTGACTTCTTCCTTTGCGAGACAGAAAGGGGAATTTGCAATTTTTTTCTATAAATATCGGAAAAATTTGATTAAAATACAAGTTTCGTTCAAATTTTAAAATAAGTTAATCTTTTCCAAATAAAAAGATAGAATTAATAAAAAAGTTGGAATTCTAATTTGAGATCAAAATCTTCTCTATCCATATAAAAAATAGTAAAGTTGAAAATTAATATACGTATATAACAAATTATAAATTATTAAATTACGGCATAAAAACCCTCAATAACCTACAAAAAAAAAAAAAAACATTCCCCGTTTATTTACCATTGGTGCATCGTGCACGCAGACACGCACCAATCCAAGTGTACCGGTATCTAGCTCGAGAGCCAACAACCCGGTTCCCAATGTTTGGGAGTGAGAGGCCCTTCACCTCTCTATTCCCCAACGAATTATAAAATCATAATTGTGATATTTAATTATTCAAATTTTAATTTTAATTTATTCAGCTTTCTTTTCTTTGACCTAGCCGAAGTGGTATTTAATTTCAATATAGGCTATATAAAAATATATAGGTAGGAATGCAAACTTCCCATCCCAAGCGAGAAAATTTATTTCATTTGATTTGACTACAAATCATTTGAAATAAATAGGGATGGGGTCTAAATGGCCTTAGATGCCGAGAAGGGACCTTAAACAAAAAAAAAAAAAAATATGGGGATTGACTTCCCCGAGACTTTCTCGTATATTCTTTTGGAATTACGTCTGGGTGTGTGTGAACACGATTGCTTAAAAACCAAAGCAGCTAGATAGATGAAATTTGGTATATGCTCCTTACACTAAAATTGTAGATTTCTATCAACTTTTGGAGTAAATACGTCACTTGGAAGTAGTACTTTACTTAAAAAGTTTTTTCAAAAATTTTGAAATTTTCAATTTTTTTGTTAAATTATGATAAAATACTCTATTTTAAAAAGTTTTTATTCTTTGACATTTTTTCGAAAACTGAATAGTTTTTGAAATAATCAAAGAAGAAATAGAAAATTTTCGTTAATTTTGATAAAAAAATCAAAACAAAATCATACAGGTGTCATTAAAAAAAGGGTAAATATAAACAAATTCATTTGTTTCACAAATTCATTTGTTTATATTTACCCTTTTTTTAATGACACCTGTATGATTTTGTTTTGATTTTTTTATCAAAATTAACGAAAATTTTCTATTTCTTCTTTTGATTATTTCAAAAACTATTCAGTTTTCGAAAAAATGTCAAAGAATAAAAACTTTTTAAAATAGAGTATTTTATCATAATTTAACAAAAAAATTGAAAATTTCAAAATTTTTGAAAAAACTTTTTAAGTAAAGTACTACTTCCAAGTGACGTATTTACTCCAAAAGTTGATAGAAATCTACAATTTTAGTGTAAGGAGCATATACCAAATTTCATCTATCTAGCTGCTTTGGTTTTTAAGCAATCGTGTTCACACACACACACACACACACACACACACACACACAGACATAATGCCAAAAATGGTTTTTTTGGACTCAGGGAGGTCTAAAACGTGGAGAAACATCAAAATCTCGAAGTCGAATTTTTTTACGATTACATAACTTTCTCTATACGAGAAAGTAAAAAAAGGAATGCAAACAGGGGTGATAAATCCCCGTGGCCGGGGCTATCTTAGTCGGTTCGGATACTTTAAATCCTTTCAAGGAGATCTTAAGACTTTTATTTATTGATTCTACTAGTGTTTTTATATTCTCACGATATACTGTACTTTTTTTTTAGTATAAATGATTTATTAATTCTCTATATCGTTTAGCGTAAGGAATCTTATTTTCTTCTAATATAACGTTAATTCCATTTAGATGTTTTCATTCATGTTTATACAAGGAAATAAAAATTTGCTAATTAAAAAAATTATCTTTGCCTCTAAAGAAAAATCCATAAAAATTCAATAATGAAATACTTAAAAAAAAATCCGCTACTTAAAAAAAATTACATTTTAACTCCATTAAAAGTTAATGATCTCTCATTATCGGATACCAAGATTAAAGTTAAATAATATTAAACCAAGTTTTGAAATTGAAAATTTCAAGACAATTCTCGTCCGTTTAATTCACAGAAAAGTGAAGAAAATATACTTTATTCGGCCCAAAATTATTTATTTTCTATGTCAACGTTTCGGAGAATATACGTCAACCATCCTCAGGTCATTAAAATACAACAACACAACAAATTTTATATCTTTAGACAAACTTAAACTTTAAGTTTCCTGAGGATGGGTGACGTATAGTCCCGAAACGTTGACATATGAAATAAATAATTTTGGGCCGAATAAAGTCTTTTTTCTTCACCTTCCTTCTATTTATTAATTTGTTGCCTCTTGTACTAGGGGCCAAGGGCTTATATCCCGTGTTATGCGATAAAAATTTATTTTATTTGATTTAGAAACCAATAATTTAAATAGGGAAGGAGTCTAAATGGTCTCCGATGCGGAAAAAGACATTAAATAAAAAATTAATTAATATGCTAGTAGTGTAGTAAGCTGTTGTCGAATAAAAGATGGAAATTATGAATAATCGTGTTTTTAAAGGGATTTATTCTGAAAATACTAAAGTGGAAAAAACTAGAAAAATGTAAGTTTATGGCATCACTCGATAATGCTTTAGAATTATTGGTATTCAAATTTAATTTAATTGTTACTATAGCGGGAATAAAAAGTCACTAATTGATTTTGACTATACTTAAACGATAGGGAATAGCTCACGGTTTATTTTTTTATATAAAAATAATTTAATTATTAGTGTTTTATTTACCTCTGTTTTTTTTTTTTATTTAAAAAGTGTTCCATTGATAACAAAATAAAGAAAAAAAAAATAGTAGGCTTCTATAGAATGAAGGCACGTGGCTCACATTTTTGACATTTCCCATCTCCTGCTCATTTTCCGGTTCTCTTGGATTTGCCATCCGATGACGTGCAAATTGTGCAGAGCTTGTTCATCTCTAAGAAAATAAATAGAAAAAGAAAGAACGAAAAGAAAGAAGAAAAAAAAAAAAAAAACTGGCTCTCATCATCCGGTTGGCAAAGTAGCTACAGCTCGGCTCGAAATCTGCGCTTCCACATATCCATTGACCTCTCTGAATGAAATAGGATGACAGGTCCGCAGCTCCTTTAATTACACCCTTCAAGTGATTTATCGTCATTACAAAAAAAAAAAATCCCCACTAAGAATAGAGAATTTCTCACCATTGAACGAAAATAAAAATTTATGAATGAAAAAAAGAAAAAAAAAATCGATATCAATTTAAAATTTGTAATTTTTTTTTTTTAATTTATCATTTTTTGTTCAATTTGTCATCAATTCGATGATAATTCATAATTATTAGTCACTCACAAAACTTTTTATTTTTTTCTAAGTAAATTATCTTATTAATCTAACCAAAAAAATAAAATTTGTTTGTTAATCCATCTCTGATCCTTGGGATATAATTTGTATGAGGTAAAATATTTTTATTATTGGGATAACTTGGTTTCTTTACATGTGTACAATTAATTACAATATAATATTGTATAAATTTCGCGGCTCACGTACGCGATATGTATAATATCTTAAATATTATATATAATTTCTTATTTATTAATTAATTACAATATGTGTACAATAACAGGATGGCCTAACAAATTTGTTAACGCTTTGGCTGATTTTTCCATCTTTCCAAAAAAAAAAAAAAATATTTATTAAAAAAAAAAAAAAAAAAACCTTCAAATATAATATATTATTATTATTATTATAGATTATATTATATTATAATCGCGAAACTTATCCGGAAGAAATAACGCTGAGGTGCTGCAATTTTCATAAAATAGAATTGAGGAAAAAGAAGAATTTTTTATGGGAAAACTAGTGACAAGTATCGCATTTCCTACATTTATTAAGAACGTCTTTTCCTTTACCTCATCTTCGTTAGTCTTGCGAACAAATAAAGAATCTTATTCTCGATATCTGAATGAATTGTTATTATCAAAATCGATAGTGCAGTTCAGTCCCTCTTGAATTTTTTGACTCGATCGCATTGGTGAGAGAATAAAGCAATGGCAAAGTATTATTGTTTGGGTTCAATGGGCATTTTATAATAAAATGGTAATTTTTGAATATAGCAAGCCCTCTATCCGATCGTCTGGTTGCCATCAATATCTAACAAGATAAACATTTTTATGCAAATTGTTGATTGAGAGTTTTTTTTCTCGATTTTATGTCCTCGTTCCTTTCGAGGGTAAAAATAGCCAATCCTGACCTCTCCATATATTCAAAAATTTGTTACTCTCCCAAGCCTTTCATTCCAATATCAGAAGAAATATTTATTTATAGTTAAATAATTTTTCAGATACATTAATCACATATTAATAGCTCTGTTCTCTAAATGTAAGCAGGTCAAGATAGATTATTTAATATATATTTTATAACATGTTGTTTTAACGTATTCTGCTAGTGTCCACTTACTTCGTGCAAAGAAAGCACACCTTTATCCCAGAGAGGTTGGAGATCCCGGGTGCCAAAGAACACTTGATTCAAGAGCAAAAAAAAAAAAAAATACACAAAATATTAAATAAATTTATTTATTTATTTGATGCCTATAGATATTTGACTATCAAGTTTAATTTTTTTTTATTTCATTTAACTTAAAGTCTTTTTCGGCATGGGAGGCCATTTCATCCCTATTCATTTAAATTGATTGGCAGCCAATTCAATTTAAATTACTTTTAATCTGAACGGGTTGCGAACCCGCGACCCTTTCTACAAATGGCCAGCATGTTAACCACTACACCAAGGCTCGGAGGCGTTTAAAAATTTGTCTATTAAAAAAGAGAGAGAAAAAAAAAACAACTATCTTAGTTAATTCCAAATTCCTATTCCTAAGGAGAAAAGAATAGTTCCTCTTACAGTGGTACTACAAAAAAAAAATTTCTTGCTTGTTCAATGAAGTCTCTAATAAACTTCTTGAATTTTCAATTCTAATCTAAACTATTTTAAATGAATTGTCTACTTCTTTTAAAACAGAATAATTCCGATTGAGGGAGATGCTATTAATCCATGTATCATCATCTTTTGTCACAATAGACCTGAGTAAATGAAATTTTTTTTTTGTTAAATCAAATTATTAATTCAATACTGCTAAAATCATGTATACTGTTTTTTACTATCAAATTATTATTTTTTCTCTTTTTGTCAACTTTAATTAATAGAATGCATTAAAAAAACATGAGATACATTTTTTTTTTTTGGATTTGTCTTTTTTTACATAATGAATTTATGCTTTAGGATATCTCAGGCATTCACTATTCATAATCTTTTAATTGCCGCTCCATTTTGAATTCATAATGATATAAAGGATAAAAGTGCAAATAATGAATAGAAATATTTTATACATAGATGAAAAAAAAAAAAAATTATGCATGATATCTTCTCTGCATTTTAATTATTTTCTCATAAATATGATATATTATAATATGTCAAGATGTCTCTCTATTTAGGTTAATTAATATAAATCAATAAAAATACGAATCCATTAAACAAAATGTTCAGCGTAATTCTGTGCTACTTTCCCCTGGAATAAAAAAACGTTCATAAAATGCCCCCCGCAATTGACCTGTCGCCGTACAGGCAATTAACCTTTTGCAAAATTGCCTATATATAAAAAAAAAAAATGAAAAATGTGTAGATTATTTTTTAAAATATATTGTCGGCTTGATATTCTCCTTGTCAATTAAAAATAGATGGTCTAAACTCACAAATATTTTTAACAAAATAAAATTTATTGTTTATTTTTTTGGAGGAAAATTAATTAATCGATAATAAGTATCTATCTATATATAATAATTGCGGTGTGTCCGTCTGTCCGTCTGTCCGTCCGTCTGTCCGTCCGTCTGTCCGTCCGTCTGTCACGCTCTGTTTGACCTACTTCCCGTTGGAATTTTGAAACGAAATTTTGCAGTCTTATAAAGGACGTTATGGAGAGTCCCGGAAAAATACTCGGGTCCCGAAATTCCTATAACTTTTTGAGTTATTAATTGCTAAAGTTACGATTTTTCCCATAGGAAATGTATAGAGAAATATTTAAGTATTCTTTGCAGTTGTGTATTCTATGAAGGTAAACAAATCCTCAAGCAGGCACTGGAATGGAATACTTAGTTGTTAGTAATAATAATTTTCTTTTCATAATTAAGAAGAAAAGGCGAGGGTCCGCCGCAGGCGGCCCGAGCCAGCTGGTGGGGGGTCCAGGGGGGCGTAGCCCCCTGTCTAGACTGCCAGCCCGTTTCTCATATTTAAGGCGAGGGTCCGCCGCAGGCGGCCCGAGCCAGCTGGTGGGGGGGGGTCCAGGGGGCGTAGCCCCCTGTCTAGACTGCTCAGCCCGTTTCTCATATTTAAGGCGAGGGTCCGCCGCAGGCGCGCCGAGCCAGCTGGTGGGGGGGGTCCAGGGGGGCGTAGCCCCCGCCTCTAGACTGCCAGCCCGTTTCTCATATTTAAGAAAGGCGAGGGTCCGCCGCAGGCGGGCCCGAGCCAGCGGCTGGGGGGTCCAGGGGGCGTAGCCCCCCTGGCTAGACGCGAAGCCCGCCGAAGGCGGGCGGCGCGGCTAGTTTAAAATTGATTTCCAAGCCTGGTATAATCCTAAATTTATATTTATTTATTTATTTATTTATTCATTTAACAATCCCTCAACAGAATTTCTTCCAATTACAGAGAGAAAAAAAAAAAGAACAAAACAAAAAAAAAAAAAAAAGATAAATAAAAAATAGTACAAAAATAACATTTCAATTGCTGTCTTTCCTAGCATACTCTGAGCACATTTTAAAAATTGGAGACTTTTCCAGGGATCTTGTCCTAGCCCTCTCGAGATAAAAGAGTGACCCGGACCTCAGGGCAACCGCTGGGACTTTGAAGCCTATTTTGGCTAACAGTTCGCTACAATCCCAGCGATTACCCAAAAGATTTTCTAAATTTTTGAGGATGTCATCCCTCCTTCTCTCGAGAAGACTTTTAAAATCAAATAATTTACAAAGCTCAGAGTAGCTTACTGCTGTGCCAGGGAGACCAATTTTTTTATAAAATAGGTATCTCAAATATTTTTTCTGAACCCCCTCTATCATGTTTATTTGTAGACTGACAGTGGGGGTCCAGATTAAAGTTACATATTCAAGTTGAGATCTCACTAGTGAATAGTATAACCTATTCAAAGTAGAGACCTCAACAAAATTTTTGGAGTTTCTTTTTACAAAACCCAACATTCTATAGGCCTTATTAACCATTTCCCGAACATGGGCATCGAAATTTAACTTTGAATCAAAGATCACCCCTAGATCTTTAATTAAGTTTTCTTTAATTAACAAAGTTTTATCAATATGATAATCAAATAACACATTTGTTTTTTTTACTAAAGGTGATCAATGAACATTTGGATGCGTTAAGATACATATCATTTTTGGTACACCACACATTTAGATTGTCCAGAGCATTCTGGATTTTATGACAATCGTTCACGTTATTTATGACAGAAAAGATCTTTAAATCATCAGCATATAATAAATAATTACAGTCTTTTATAACGTTAACGATGTCATTTACAAATATTACAAATAGTAATGGACCTAGATTGGAACCTTGTGGCACCCCAGAGTTAGCAATATATTCATATGATATTTCATTCCTATAGAGAACAATCTGTTTTCTATTAACTAAATAGGAATTTAAGAGTTGACATAAAGAATCCGAAATACCATATTGATCAAGTTTTAACAATAAAAGATCATGGTTCACAGAGTCAAATGCTTTAGAAAAATCCAAGTATATGGAGTCGACCTGGTGACCCTGATCCATCATTGAGGCGATATACTCAGTATAAGTACAAAGATTTGTAAGAACAGAGCGCTTGGGTATAAAGCCGTGTTGTTGCTCAGAGATATACTTCATGATATATTAATTGTAACGCAATTTTCAAAGACCTTGGTGAATCAATTATATGAATACGCAATAGGGTCTAGCATGCTTACAATAATATTTGTTAATATAACAATATTTACTAAACAAAGCATGTTTTTCAAGATTTTTTCAATTAGCACTATAATAATAATATTAATAATAAAGACAACAAAATCAAATAAGCTTAATAGTAACATAACAAAAAAGTTTTTCGTATAAATATTTGTTCATTCATTTATAAATGATCTCTTCAACACTTTATTTAAAGCAAGATTGATTTAAAGAATATATTTTTTAAATTAAAAAAATTTATCAAATTTCAAATAAAAAACCTTGTGGCCGAGAGATTAGAGATGTTGTCAATATTGATGATTTAAAAGCCAAGGGGAGTGGATAAGAACCAGCCCAATGAATTTGAACCTTAAATTCAATTTTTTTTTTTTTAAGTTTAAACTTAATTAACTTTTTATCATTAATAAATAATCTTTTATTTTTTTGCTTTACTAGTTTATCATTATCATTACTATATATAAAGCGCTAGCCACTGGCTTCCTATCACAGTGTGTATGTGCCTGTTCTCTCGCTGATTGGCTAGAGTGGAGCGGGAGAGGGAAATTCTAAATTTCCAAACAGTGAGCAAGAATAAATTTGATGCATTTGCTCGCCGAAGGCCAGCAAGGGGGTTCGGTGGTTGAGTCCACCGAAGGCGGGCATTACCACCTGTATTTGTATAAAATAAAACTTATCGCATTTTTTCATTAGAAAATTATTAATAAGATGAAAGATTTTAAAGATAAACAATCGCCTGCTGAGAATCATAGTGGCGAAGGTCAAATCTTCAATGGACCAATCCCACATTTATTTTAATATTGTATATTTTTTATACAAATTTTATTAAATTTAGATAATAAGTCATTTTAGATATTAAAATATTTATTTACTGGCATTTCAGCCTGTCATCAGGAATAACCTTTTCCAGGATTTAGACATAGGCCTATGTAACAAATTTTTGTAAAAACATTTATTACTAGATTTCACTTTGAACCCTTTGCCTGTAGCACAGGGCTAGATTAAAATAAATAGAGACGAGGTCTAAATGGCCCTTGATGCCGAAAAAGACTTAAAAAAAAAAAACCATTGTTGATATGGAAATAAAATTATTATACCCTACTGATGCAGAAAATTAATTAATTACTAACTTTAATTGAAAAAATTTTTATTATTAATTTCTTAAATGTATTTTTCAAATCAAAGGAGGGCAAATGATATTAATAATCTTAAAGGGAGGGTTCAATAAAAAAAAGAAGCTATTACATGAATTTTTTAATGCCATTAATAAGTAATAACTTCTGTCTTCCGTTTTTCTCGTATATTCATTTCTTTAATGTGACTTTATTAATAAAATGTGCCCTGGGTTAGTGCTAACAACTTTTTCAGAATCATTTGGGCATTTTTCTCCGCGCTTATCTTTAGCTTTTAGTCAACTCCTCGATATGGAAGGAAAACGCTGAGTGCCATTATGGATGATGGTAATAGGTTTTAGAAGAGAAGGAGAAGAAAAAGAAAAAGGGAAGGAAAAGGAAGGGTTTAGAAATTCAAGACATCTCATACGGAATCCTATAAAGGGCCCACATTCGATTTTGTCAGTGTTGTTCGTGTGGAAATGTCAAATGATCCCCGCCAAAATGTTTATCACTGGGGAAGCAATGAAATATTGAATGGAACACTCGAAGAGAACGGAATCCCCAAGATCAATCAAGATAGCACATAATTTGGTCTTTAACTTCAAAAGAAGAGAATATATAGATAAATCACAAATTCACATCACATCTGATTTGTCAACGCCGCTATTTTATACCTATTTATCGAAAATAAATTACTTAATTTAAATTAAATGTATTTTTTGATAAAGAGAATTTTTATTATAGATTATATTTCAGATCCTTCAAGATCTGGTCCTCAATTAATAACAAACTGGAAATCGAACAAAAAGCGCAAGTGAAAATCATTAACAATTGGGATTTTCCAATTATTATAAAGAGAGTTACTTGACAGATGAAATTGACCAGCTTTATTTTACTTTTTTTTTTTTTTTTTTTTTTTTTTTGGAATGGGTGCATAAGGTCCGAAGACCTATAATGACCAATAGTCACATGCAGCCAGGAAGAAAATAAAAACAAAAGGAGAAGCATAAAGGGGAAACTCAACTGCGGGAACTGAGAAGATGCCTGTTGAGGTTAGACTTGAAAGTCTGAAGATTGTAGGTTTTGGGGAAGATAGACGCAGGGAGCTTGTTCCAATCACGGGAGGTCATGGGGACAAAGGAAGAATGAAATTGATTTGTTCTGTTAGTCGTGATCTGAACAGCATAGGGATGCTGGGAAGATGCCTCTCTTGTGTTCCGTGAATATGTTGCATTGGGTGGGATAATTGATTTTAATTCGGCAGAGCATTGACCATGGTAATACCTGTAGAAGAGAGATAGTGCAGATACTCTTCTTCTATGATCTAGTGACTGTAGGGATGCAGTAAGGGTAGAATCACCTATCAGTCTAATTGCACGCCTCTGTATGGCTTCCAAGGAGGAGAGAGCGTCTTTCGACGCCCCTCGCCAAAGGTGGGAACAATATTCAAGACACGGCCGAATTTGGGCTTTATAGAGGATTAGGAGTTGTTGGGAGGAAAAGTAACGCTTCGTTTTGAATAGGAAACCCAATTTCCTTGCGGTAGATTTAACCACAGAAGAGATGTGGTTGCTCCAGGAGAGATCAGATGTAACTGTCACTCCCAGAACAGAAAATGAATCTTTGAACTCGAGGCCATTATTGCTGTAAATAAGGGGAGGGCAAATCCTATTTTTTTGTTTAGAAATTAAACAACATTGAGTTTTTTGGGAATTGAATTTTACTTGATTGAGGTTTCCCCATTCCTCCAAGAGACCAAGATCATCATTTATCGACGACACAGCCCCCAGACGACCAGTGGATGGACTTTCTCTTACCTATAGGCCTATATGTAATATATATATATATATATAGAGAGAGAGAAAGTAATGGGTTAATGGCAAAAATTCGATGTCGAGATTTTGATGAATATACGTTTTGAGGTCCCCTGAAACCAAGAAAGTGGTTTTCGTGACATGGTCTGTCTGACTGTGTCTTCAATTTAAAGCATGAAGGATTTGAGCTAGGAGGTTGAAATTTTATATAGATATTTTATATATTATTCAAGTTAGGCACACACCTCCCCCCCCCCCGGCCCCAAGAGGCAAAAAAGAACTTTTGAACAAAATCGGCCAAAAACTACTAGTACTGATGTACTTTTTCAGTTTTTTCGATTTTCTCAAAATTCACTCTAACGATTGTTGTTTAAAATTCAATAATCAATTATTTTTTAGATGCTCTTTAGAATGTATATTCTCATTTTGCCATTGAAATCATTTGAAGCACACTTTGCTCTTATACTTCAAAGGAAAGACAGGAGAAATGGTTGCCATGGTAACAAAATATAAATATTTTCTGATATTTGGTATCCAAATGGCTTAAATAAAATCATCGGATTGCCTGGGGTCCGAACCCGCGACGTTTGGTATAGAAGGTAGGCACGCTACTAACTACACCAAGCTCGGGGGCCTTTATAAATTTTATATCTTGAACTCTCTTGTAGGCTATTAGGGGTTCGCTTCCCATTTCAAGTGAGAAAAATTTATTTGGATTGGCTATCAATCAATTGTAATAAAATACAGTAGGTACGGGATCTAAATGGCCTAAGATGCCGAAAAAGATCTTGAAAGTAAAAAACACAATCCATTCCTTCTGAAATGAATTGGGCTAGAGCACGAAATCCTTATTTTGGAATCCCAATTATTATTTCTCAACGCTTCAAAAGATTTTATAGTAAAATTTAATTTAAATTCATATTAAAGATGTAAATACAGTAGAAACCTTTATTACATTTATCGCTTTAAACTATTAAACTTGAGCATGCGTTTTTATGTTTTTTTAAATTATAAAATAATTAAATAAATATGAATAATAATCCAAACATATTACTTTTTCAAGCAAATTAAATATTAGGTAAATTTTGATTTGAATAATGTTATTTTACTAATAAGACTGACTCTTTGAATTCATTTTATTTTAGTAAACTGTTAATTTTAAAGCTTCATCAAGAATTAATAAATGGCGAAAGAAGGAAGTGAATAATTTAAATTCCAATTCAAACATACAACCTTAAAATTCCCTGAATCAAATTTTTTTTTCTCTTCTTATTAAAATGTTTATATAACCTAATAAGTAATTAGATTTGAAAAGAAAATTTTACTCACTTGTTCAATATGCAAATTTTGGAAAATATTTTTTTGATTACAAAAGGTGGCTGAGCAGAGTCCATGATTAATTCATACTTCGTTTTATAAATATAATAAAATTAAATTCCCAAGGGACTGAAATTCTATTTACATAAAGCTTATATCATAAGAAACTGATTGCAATAAATTTTATTAAAAATAATATTATTTTAAGGAATATACAGTAGGAAAATACAAAATAAATATACCTATTATTTGTATAAAGAGAAGGATGCTTACTCAAAGAAGCAAAAAATAAAAATAAAAAGATGTTTATTTTCTGGTTTTGAAGAAATGAAAAATCCTTTCTCAAAACAAAAAGGAAAAATAATTTCAATTTTCCTGGCGGAACATAAATACGAGGACTGATTGAAAAGTTTGCCCTACTAGTATCCAAGGCTAGTATCTATCTTAGGAGCCAAAAAAATGTTTAAAAATTCAATTTTTCAGATTTAAAATTTAATATATCAAGTGGTTATATCGATACGTTTCTTCCAAAGAAAGAAAACAAATAGTCATATATTGAAAAATATTGTATATATACTTTATTTTACCTATATATGTAATATATAATGAGAAATTATTGCGATCATGTCAGAATTTCGATGTCGAGATGGATATACACGTTTTGAGGTTACCTGTACCCAAAACATATCACAACATGGTCTGTCTGTGTTATCTCAAGAACGAAAAAAAACTAGAAAGTGGAAATTTTATATTTAAGTTAGGTACCATCCTGGCGCGTGACAAGTTTTTCAACAAAATCGGCCAAAAATTACTAGTACTTTTCAGTTTTTTAGATTTTCTCGAATTTGGTAACGATATTGATTAAAATTCATAAATCAACTTTTTTTTTTTAGATGCTCTTTAAAAAGTATATGGGTAAAATTTTTCGCGAAAATTGTTTGAAGTACATTTTACGGGTGTGGAAGCATTCGTAGCTTAGCGCCATCTATGAAACTCAAGTGGTCAACTAAGGTGCTGTGGGCAACTAAATATATCTCGAAACAAAATAATCTGGTGTGGCAGGACAGCAGGGGCGTATATAAGGGGGGGGCCGAGGGGGCCCCCCGCCGAAATTTCCCAAACACATATACCTATATAGGGATATACAGACATCAGCGCAACAAATTTTTCCGCAGGATGGAAAACTTTGGTTCCGCAAATGAAAAAATGTTCCGCAAAAAATTTCGTGTGGAAAAAAACATAGTTTCTTAAAAAAAAATTTTTCCGCAAAAAAATTTTTGAGTTCGGCCCCCCCCCCCCCCCCGAAAAAAATTTCTATATACGCCCCTGCAGGACAGTAACAACTTTCGATTACCGAAGGTACGAGTGCTGTGCGTTAAGTCACACCAAATTTTTTGCTAAAGAATTGTACTTAATACATTTTTTGTCTCTTTTCGGTATCTCCTTTCATTCCCAAACTATACACTACTATGCAAAACATTTCAGCAGGTATATTTTACTTACTATACCCTTGAAAAAGGTTCTTTTTAATTTAAAATCTTCTATACGCCTACAAAACTTCAAATCTCTTAATTGGGAAGGAGAAAAATAAATAAGATGTTGTCTAAACAAACTGAGACAAATAGCTTTTAAAAAAAAATTTTATTATTTAAGATAGTCAGTTATATGTTCGCTACAACAGTTTATTTTGATTTTTTTTTAACTTTGACGTCTTTTATTATTATTACGAAATAGTTCATATCCCCATCCCTTTTCCTTCCCAACAAATTTTAAAATGATTAAGATGAATAAAGAGTATTCATTTAGTTTAAATTTTTTAGTTATTCATCTAATCATGAATATTTATGTAATTGATGATATCATACCAAGAATAAAACGACAATAATGAAACCCAAAGGTCATGTCGTTCCATTCGATTGACATAAGAGGTTTAATCATAGTAAGAGGACTTGTAACTATATATAGAAGGATGCTTATATTAAAGAAAATTTATATATTTGTTAATGAAGTTTCATTAAGCTCACTATATATAGGTTTATATTGTTGCACAAGAAATGATTGCTACTCCGATAATGAAGATGGATGAATCTTAAAAAAATTAAAATGAGGCTAATCTCTTTTATTATATAATTATAATAATTTAGCAGTAATTAAAAGAAGAAACTTAAAATATTTCTTCGATAACAAAAGAATGATATAAGATAAGAAAGAATTGAAAAATAATTTGCTATTTACTAAATAATTGATCAACTAATTGAGTTTTAATTAAAATATTTTTCTCTTTTGTTTCAGGTAAAATCACAATCTCGCATGGTCCTATTTGTATCAGCTATTAAATCGGTAATTTTTTTTTTTTTTGATTGATGTATAGATTAAAAGTTGATTAATTGCCAACGTTTCGAGCTTAGAATATACTTATCTAACTTGTAAGACTAATTATATTTTGACTAGAAATATAATTTTTTTAAAATATTGTTCCTTTATGTACTGCCATTCCTTCAATGGGACATTTTTTCCTGTGGAATGGCCACTTTTCTGTAATAAATAAATAAAGGGAAAAAAGAATATATTTTTGGCTGCCTCTGGCTTTCTGATTTTAATAGACTTTGAAACTTTTAGTGTATACTAGCCGCTCCGCCCGCCTTCGGCAGTTTCGCGATTAGCCAGGGGGTCTTCGTCCCTTGGACTCCCCTTCAGCTGGCTCATACCCGTCTACGGCGGACCCTCGCCTTTTCATAATCAAGTGCCACAATTTTTCAGCCAACTCATTTCAAGCAATTAATAATAAAATTAGATATCTGGCTGATTAAAAAATCCAACCCTCTTATCCCTAAAGAAAAATCTATATATATACAGTGGCGGAGTGTCTATCTGTCTGCTTATCTTTATCCAATCCAAGCGCCATCCCCGATCTCTCTAAGGAAAAAAAAAAAAAAAAAATTTAATTATGTAACAATTTTTTTTATTTTTCATTTAATTTTAATTAATTGGCTTTAATTTTTCATAAGGCAAGGCAATGCTTTCCAGTGAGATAATTCTGGATTTTCTGGAATTTTGTGTGCCTTCCCTTTTGAGAATTTGGAGTTCCGAGTATTTTTCCTTGACTCTTCATAACGACCTCTATAAAACAGAAAAATTTCGTTTCAAAATTCCAACGGGAAGTTGGTCAAACAGAGAGTGACAGACAAACAGAAAGACGGACAGACGGACACTCAGCTATTATAGTCTATATATAAAATGTATATAGATTATAGGCTTATTTTAATGGCTCGTTCATGGATAAGGGCAATGCATTATTTCGGATTCAAGAAAATTTAAGATTCCATCCGTCTCCAGTGAAAATGAAAAATGACTCTGTTGCAACTTGAAACAAACATTAGATGGCAAGCATGCCACGTTACACATTGCCCCACAAGATCTTTCCCTCGCTTAGCTTTATTTGCTTTCTGGGACCAATGGATTGATTAAGACCCACTATTAAAAAGAATCTAAATAAATTAAAACAATTTTTCTAGACCTATGATTTATTATCTTTGAAGGAGAGGCTCTATGGGAGGTACGTAAAAAAGGTTCTCTCTCAGTGATGCATACTTCAAAAGGGATAGGTTACACACTGGTGCTGAGGGAATCCCCCAACTAGCACTTAGCAATGCTGGACTGGCCCACCGGGATACCGGGTTTTAAATTACTAATGTACTTTTTTGTAATTTTTTTTACTTAAATTTAATATTGTGGGCCTTCGTCACCGATATTTCCCGGCCCTAAATTTGTTTCCAGTCCAGTCTTGCCCTTAGCATAGAAGAGGTTAGATAAAGGGAATCGGGTGGAATCTGAAATAAGGATTACCTCAGCTAGGAATGAACGCAGGAGGAGGAGTTAGAGATAGGAAATGATGTAACTTCACGGATTACGGGTAGATGGCTACGGCCAAAGGCCGGTTGGGTTTGAGGTGTGTGTCTTCGTGCACGGAAACACCTCGGGTAAACAAAAGGGGATGTTGGTTGGAATTTCAAATAATAATATTAATAATAATTATTATATTTAAATTGTAGTAAATTTTGAATAAATAAAAGTATTATTATTATTATATTATCTTGAGGGATTGATGAGAATTCAGATTTTGAGGATCCGTCAGGTCTATCGATCAGCTAAATAATAATAATAATAATAAAATCCTTAAAATGTAGAGATGAAGGATCCCTCACTCCCAAAATACAATTCATGTTGTTGGCCATAGAGCCTGTACGGGTTTGGTGCGTGTCCTCCTCGCACAATGCACAGGGTTGTTGGCCGATATTTGGGTTTAGTGTGTGAACTAAGTGTAACTAACTAGAAAATGTTATATTTTTTTGAAGTTTTGCCTTAATTTAAGGCTTTTTCTTCAAATAAAAAAAATAATTTTAAACAAAAAAATAAAATTTCCTAAACATATCTAGAGCTAGGTCTAATAATAATAATTTCAGGATTTTATATTTGTCACCTTAGAATACTTTTAAATTGAATATTTATCAAATTATAAAAAATATATGTTACAAGGCCGAGGTCGACGAGAAAAAAGTAATAAAATAAAATTAGCATAAAGAATGAATAAAGTACAAAGTTGTATTTTTTATTAGAAGAAACAGAAATTTTTTTGTTTTCTATTTCCACATGATATTACTGTAATATATAAAATACTGTAATATACAGGGGCGCCGGAACGAATTTGAATCAGGGGGGCAAAAAAATTTTTTTTAGAAAATTAAAATAATTTAATATGTTTAAATAGTATAAAACAAAAACAAATCTACTATAAAACTTTAAAAATTTTAAATAAAATCACAATTTTAATAAAATTAAAATTTTAAAAAATTTGCTAGTGATTTTTCAAAAATTTTTGGAAAAAATTTGGAAAAAAATGAATTTCTTACTCTTTTAATTTAGAAGATTTTATTTTTCAAAAGTAAAAATATATCATTTTTAATAATAAATGAAATAAAAGAAGAAATTTTGCCCCCTCTGCCCCCCTGTAGGATGCCAGGGGGGCAATGTACCCTTGCCCCCCCCAGTTCCGGCGCCTATGGTAATATATAAAATTTATATAAGCTATATTATACGTATATATTATTATTCTCAGGTGGAAACTAAAACTTTTCAACTCCTAAAAGCATAAATATGTTAGGTAGAGATTTGTTTACTATACTAATTTATTTTAATAATACTATCTTAACGTGGATGTGATGTATATAGTAGATTGAACCCAAAGGGTGGTTTTCATCTCTCTCTACGAAATGAAAGATTGAATGAAGTAATAATTGTATATGTTTATCTCTCTATTCCAGAGCCCGTTGACATACTCACTTAATTACTTCTCTTTCTATTGGGATCTATGGGAGAGGCGTGGCTTCACCTGGTGGCAAAAAGTGAACTAGCCATTGTAGGATAGAATGGCTGAGCTGATACGCAAGTACACGTGTTTTATGAGACAAAAAGTTTAATTAAAAATAAAAAATGGGTGTGACGGTACAGGAAATTTGTAGGTTTTCTTCTGCCACACTTACTAATAGAAATTTTATTTGTGGAGATAATATTATTGATCCTGGTCTTGTTTTAAAGTGAGTAATAGTAATGACAGTTTCAATGACAGACCAAATTCTTGCTTTTTGTTTACAAACAACAAGTTTACGAGAAGAATTTCATGCAGTGGCGTCATTTGGGGGGGGGGGGGGACAGGGGGAGGCATTTGCCCCTCCCCCCCAAGGGCTCTGATTTTTATAAAATTTTATATTATTCAAAATAAAATGCTCCAAAATACATCTAGGAGTATACAAACTGTACAAAATTAAACAATTAATTAAATTAAATATGTTTTGGCCAAATTTGAGTACCCATTTGTAAGTAAATTTTAAGAAAAAAAAAATGTTTGCCCCCCCAAGAAAAAATTTGCCCCCCCCCCCAAGAAAAAGTTGAAATGACGCCACTGATTTCATGAAATAAATGATCAAATTTTATAATAATAATAACAATTGGGATGGATGCTCGTATAAGGCTGGATTATGAAGTACCTGCAAGCACATTTGGGGCTGTACTTTTATTCTGTAACCGCTATTTATGATATCTGATATGATGTTAGCCAAAAAGTGTTTGAAATATTTTATTGTAATAATAAATACAAGATAATTACATGATAAATTAACTAAAAAATTAATACCGGAATTAAATATAAAATTAATAATTTTTTTTTTGTACTTACAAAAATAATTTAGAAAATGTCACGTGTACAGACAAAAAATGTGTTTGGAGTGCACCACATAAATCAGCTCTTAAAAAAATACGATATGAGACGCCTTTGCTCGAGCACAATTGTTTTGGAGAAAACAAGAAAAAGATAGAGGAAAAATTAAAAAGAAGGCTTCTAAATCTGATAGATTGATTCTTCTACAATAAAATTATTTATAATTTTCACTATACTGTCTTTTTTTTGGAAAAGAATGAAATCGAACTGTTTAATGCTTAGATGCATGACTTTTGCACCCATAAACACAGAGTAGATACACATTGCTTTTATTTTTATAAGGAGAAAATTTCATATTTGTGAATATATTAGTGTATGTATGTATTATTTATTAATCTAACAATAATGTTTACTCGTGGGTTATAACTTTTTTTTTTAAATAATACAATTATATCAGATGTTTAAATGTTCTTGTCCCTTATATCACGTTAAACATATGAAGATTTATCCTACAATCGCTAGTTCGAATTTAAGCCACCAGGTAGAGTATTGAAATGCTAAAGATCCCAATAGATTTTCTCTTCTCTACTATTTATTTTTGGACCATCCCAGACAATAATTTAGTTTAGGACTCACCAGAGCACCTTTAATTAGAATAGAAAATAGGTCCATAAGAAGAAAAATTTAAATCAAATGCATTAAGAATCTTAGTATCAAATAAAAAAAATAATCTTACAATTAGATTACTGAATTTTTACATAGAGCAGTGGTTCCCAACCTGTGTGCCCCGGCACCCGCGAGATATTGAGACAAACAAAAAAAATTACCCTATACTTTTTTTAACAAAACTATTAGGTATGAAAGTTGGAAGAAAATGCAGCCAATATTTTTTCTTTAAAAATATATATTTCAACAGCTGACTTTTCGGCTTTGGTTAAAGCCATCCTCGGAGCTGCTGTTGGTCATCATATACATATATTTTGAATTGTATCAGGTATTAAAATTAAAATTAATTTAGGATAAAACATCAGGGAAAAAAGTCTTCAGTGCAAGATAAACTTTTTCCTTCTTCTATCACCAATACAATATATTTATTTTTTTGTGTGCCTAATGAAATAGTACTGCCCTGAGTCAATTATCACATTAGGCACACAAAAAAATAAATATATTGTATTGGTGATAGAAGAAGGAAAAAGTTTATCTTGCACCGAAGACTTTTTTCCCTGATGTTTTATCCTAAATTAATTTTAATTTTAATACCTGATACAATTCAAAATATATGTATATGATGACCAACAGCAACTCCGAGGATGGCTTTAACCAAAGCCGAAACGTCAGCTGTTGAAATATATATTTTTAAAGAAAAAATTTTGGCTGCATTTTCTTCCAACTTTCATACCTAATACAAATTCCGCCAGCCATAAAATACCCTTATACTAACAAAACTATTGACATATTTTTATTCAGTGACTGTAGTAATGTTTACTATATTATGTTATGGGGTACTTTAATTATTATATAATATTTCAATAATGTACATATTAAACTTTTTTTTTTTCAATTCAAGGAAGGGGGCCTCCAGTGCAATATTATGACGAAATTGAGGGGAAATTTGATTATTGACCCCGCATG
This sequence comes from Euborellia annulipes, assembly GCA_023213315.1. Lineage (NCBI taxonomy): Eukaryota > Metazoa > Arthropoda > Insecta > Dermaptera > Anisolabididae > Euborellia > Euborellia annulipes. The sequence goes on along the minus strand of JAKCPI010018835.1, from coordinate 75,835 downwards.
TCCTGAAGAAGGAGTCATTAGGACTCCGAAACGTTGACTTATAGTGGGAGGAGGTAATCCAAATAAATTGCTCTGAAAACTATCACTAAGTTTAATTATTATTATTATTTTTTTTTTTTTTAACTCACACTTTTTTCTCATTCACTCTCACAATCACACACACATTCACAGTCTTTTAGGCAATTTAAGACTTTGACGATATCCGTTATTAATTAATATACATATTGGAGGTTCAGGCATTCTTATTTAAGTCATTTGGTATCCAAATGGCTTAAATAAAATCATCCGACTGTCTGAGATCCGAACCCGCGACTTTTGGTATTCGAGGCTAGCACGCTAACCCCTACACAAAGCCCGAGGGCGAGTTTAATTATTAATAACCTTCTCAATCAAATCTATAATTTTTATATTCTTATGTTTAATAATTATTTAACAAGTGGGACAATTTCTAGCAAAAGTTGATCAAACTTTCTTGATTTTATCAATTTATATTTTAATTTAGCTTCGGAACAACATTAATTTGATATAATTGAGAATAGATACAAGTTGTAATTTATGAAAGAGATAGAGTAGTTTTTTGTTAAATTTATCCATGTGCATGTCTCCGTTGAAAACATGGAAATGAGCAATGATAGTCATGTTTCGCTTGTACTGTACTATACAAATACAAACAGAGGAGGGGGATGTTATTTTCAGGGCAAATATTTTGCAAGCACCTCAACATCCATGGGCAAAGAGGGGCCGTAGAATAGAAGCGGATGCCGTAGATAATGGTGAGGATGGAGGGCTTTCCTTGTTGCGTTCGTGCATCGATTGGCCTGCCTCTGAGCAATTGGCTTCGAGCCCTTCGATTCACTTCTCGCTTGGCTCATCCATCACCTCCGGCAAAAAATCGCCCTGTAATTTCACATGTAATTCAATTGACCTTGGAGCCTCCCCCGATTCGTTTAGTTCAATAAAATTTAGATCGATTTATACTTGACTATCACTTTAATTTTTTTTTTCAAATTAATTACTTCTATACATTTACATTGATTATGTTTTTGAAAAATGTTTAAGATTATTCGATTATTATTAAATATTAAAACTTGAAATTATAATAACAATATTAACATACATTTATTTTGATTCTTACACTGCTCATCAAAAAAAAAAAAAAAAAACGTAACGTAAAAAGACCTGTTCTAATCTATCTTAATGATAGTGTAATTTATTAAACATTTAATCTATACATTTTTAAGTAAATTTAACACAAATCCATCCTATTTTATTTAATAATTAACAATTAAAATAAAATAAAGACAAAAGTGTCGATTTTTCAATTTATGTTACAAATCAACATAATTTCGATAGGTTTCGTTTGATATTGATTAAAAATTTTGTTTTTATAAGAATTTCCAATAAAATAGACAGAGAAAAACTGAAATGGAAAGATTATTTAAAAATTTTAGAAATTTGTTGTTAATAAAAAAATGTCGACATTATAGTATTTGATTCATATCAAAAATTTGATGTCGAGATTTTGATGGATATTCATGTTTTGAGGTCCCTTGAGTCCAAAAAAAGTGGGTCCCGCAAATTGTTCTGTCTGTCTGTGTGTGTGTGAGTGTGTATGTGTGTAATGAACTTTGGCATAAAGGAATTGAGCTACCGGATTGAACTTTTATATTTAAGTTAGGTACCTCCCCCCCCTGGCCCCCAAAAGGGAAAAAAGAACTTTTGAACAAAATCGGCCAAAAACTACTAGTATTGATGTTCTTTTTCATTTTTTTCGATTTTATCAAAATTCGCTCCAACGATTTTGAATTTTGGATGAATCCAATAATCTTTTTGTTTACGTTTATTTATTAAAAGAGCGCACACAACTGCTCTCTCTTCGAAATCCATTCTACAACTGAATTAAATTGAATTTGTAAAAAATCACCGAGACAGTCCTACTCGTTGGGGCGGCCAGATTTTGAAGAATGACAGTGACAGAAACTGTTGCGTGACCAAAGTCACCCGTGTGCGCGTGATCCAATATGAGATTGCCTTTATATACGCGCCGCACCGTGAATCATCACTCGACTTGTTCCTCATTAAAGAAAAGCACAAAAAGTTTTCTTCCTATTCATATGAAATTCTCTTAAAATTTAATATTAAAAAAACTAAAGTTATAACTACCTAGATATCCAGAAAAATTATTTATTCAAATTAAATTGACCTTCAATTAAAATTAAATAAGAAGGGAGTCTAAACGGCCTCCGATGCTCTTTAAAAAATGCCATTTAGAACATTGGTTTAATTAAAAAAAAATCTGGTGTGACTGGCGCACAGCACACAACTTTCTCTTACCTTCGGTAATCAAAAGTTGTGTACTGTGCTTGTCACACCAGATTTTTTGTGTCGACATGTATTTAGTTCCCGGCAGTAGGGAATATTTGAATTCAGATGTAAAATTTATATGTATAGGAAAATATTTATATTTTGTTACCATGGCAACCATTTCTCCTATCTTTCCTATGAAGCACAAGAGTAAAGTGTGCTTCAAACAATTTTGAGGGCAAAACGAGAATATACATTTGAAAGAGCATCTAAAAAATAATTGATTTTTGAATTTTAATCAAAATCGTTAGAGCGAATTTTGAGAAAATCGAAAAAAACTGAAAAAGTACATCAGTAAAGTACTAGTACTCTTTGGCCGATTTTGATTAAAAGCTTATTTTTCCGGTCCCGGGGGGTGTTTAACTTAAATATAAAATTTCAGCCTCATAGCTCAATTCCTTCATGCTTAAAATTGAACACCCACCCACCCACCCACAGACAGACCATGTCGCGAAAACCACTTTTTTGGATTCAGGGGACCTCAAAACGTGAAGATCCATCAAAATCTCGACATCGAATTTTTGACATGAATCCAATACTTTCTCTCTATATATATATTACATATATACATAGGTAAGAGAAAGTAAAAATAAATATGTGAAGAAACGATTCAAAGATCAAAAGTCAGAGACTTGAAAAAATCCTCAGCTATTCTCTTTATCGATGTTTTCAGCACGAATCCTTTCCTCATAAGGACTCGAAGTTGAGCTCAGATATAAACATGTCTATAAGAAGCTTTCATTACATTTTGTGATAGTTATATAATTCTAGTTTCACATGTTTTTCATTATTCTTTAATATATAAATTAAGTTTGTATGCTGGCTATATGAGATTGGAGTCGGGAGATATGCAGTGGCGCCAATTCAACTTTTTCTTGGGGGGGGGTAAACTTTTTTTTTTTCTTAAAATTTACTTACAAATAGGTTCTCAAATTTTGCCAAAATATATACAGTATAATTTAATTAATTGTTTAATTTTGTACAGTTCGTAGATATATTTTGAAAGATTTTATTTAGAATAATATAAGATTTTTGAAAAATGAAAGCCCTTGGGGGGGGGGGGGCAAATGGCACCCTACTTCCCCCGCCACTGGAGAAATGAACAGCTTTGGTAGACTCGGTAACCATTGACACTTAAGATGACAACTGTTTTAGTTACCTAAACGTCTATCTTGATTAGAGTATAAAGGTAGTCGACAAAATGCTGGTTTCATTCATCCTGAACTCCAATTCTTTAATATATTTTTTACCCAGGAAAAATAAAATCAGATAAAACCAGATCAATTTTTATCAGTTTTTCCTTTATTTGATCTCGACGTTTCGGACGCCCTTCCTCAGGATAATCAATCGTCAAACAAATACAGATGGAAATATTTCTAACAAAAATTGAAATCGTGTATGAAAAAATAAAATTTCAATATGTGACAAACTGAATGCATTCTTCGATGGCATTGCTTTAAGCACTTTGCAGTCAATGAGAAAAATCAATTATTTTTTAGATGCTCTTTCAAATGTATATTCTTGTTTTGCCCTCAAAATTGTTTGAAGCACACTTTACTCTTGTAGTTCATAGGAAAGATAGGAGAAATGGTTGCCATCGTAACAAAATATAAATATTTTCCATATGTCCACACAAAAAATCTGGTGTGACAAGCACAGAACACAACTTTCGATTACCGAAGGTAAGAGAAAGTTGTGTGCTGTGCGACAGTCACACCAGATTTTTCTTTTAATTTTTTCTACTTATATATACTGGGCCGCAGACAGGGGTGGGGGGCAGGGGGGCTATATCCCCGGGGCCCGGGCCCTCCGGGGGGCTCGGGCCCATTGCGCTCCCACCTTAAAATTCTAATAAAAATTAAATTTCATGGTTAAATTAAAATAATTAAAAAAAAAAATTATTTTCTTGAAATTTTTTTCCTCAGGGGGCCCGGGCCCTTTACGTTCAAATCTTAAAATTTTTATTAAAAAAAAACATTTTCTTGAAATTTTTTTCCTCAGGGGGCCCGGGCCCTTTACGTTCAAATCTTAAAATTTTTATTAAAAAAAAACATTTTCTTGAAATTTTTTTCCTCAGGGGGCCCGGGCCCTTTACGTTCAAATCTTAAAATTTTTATTAAAAAAAAACATTTTCTTGAAATTTTTTTTCCTCAGGGGGCCCGGGCCCTTTACGTTCAAATCTTAAAATTTTTATTAAAAAAAAACATTTTCTTGAAATTTTTTTCCTCAGGGGGCCCGGGCCCTTTACGCTCAAATCTTAAAATTTTTATTAAAAAAAAAACATTTTCTTGAAATTTTTTTTCCTCAGGGGGCCCGGGCCCTTTAAGCTCAAATCTTAAAATTTCAATTAAAAAAAATAATTTTCTTGAAATTTTTTTCCTCAGTAGGGGCCCGGGCCCTTTAAGCTCAAATAGCTCAGGATAGCTAAAAACGCAGATTTCAGTGGTTAATTTTCAAAAAATTTTCCATACCCCCAGATCCCCCCGGAAATTCTCTGTCCGGATCTGGCCTCGATAAATTATTGTAACTCTTTGTTTAGGAATTTTTGAAAAATTTTTAAATAACTTTATTTAAATAAATATTGTAAGCTATGTATAACTATTTCAAAAGTTGTGTCAAAAACTGTGTAAAAAATGTTGGCATGAAGGCCACAATAGCCTTTTATATAGAAAAAAACTAAGTTTTTTTTCTTTGGGGGGGGGGGGCCGTATTAGTAAGTAGCCCCGGGGCCTGTCAAGTCTGTCTGCGGCCCTGTATATATATAATTTATTGAATTAATAAAAAAAGATTTTTTCCTTTATTTATTCCCATAATTATATTGCTTTATCGTTATTATAATTTATATTTTCCTTAAATTAAATAAATTCTATACCCTATCGTTATCGAAATGACATTTAAAATACGAATTTAGAACAGTATTGATAAACGCGTAGCATTCATCAATCGTTTTCTAATTAAATGAAGCCATTAGTTTCAGGCCCGCAGGAGGAGTCTGGCAAACGAGAGAGACAAATTCACATCAGACAAAGCCCAAAGGCTTTTTTTTTCTTCCCTTATTTATCTCATTAATGCCTGCGTTCGAACTCTTTGAAACCTATCTAGAAAAAAAATATCTATAGTTTATATCTATAAAAAAAAAAAAAAAAAAACAAACAGAAAAGCCAAACAAAAAAAAAAAAAAGTTGGCAATGATCTATAGAAGTTATCGTAAACTCGAACAATTATTTCTCACCAGTTGTCACGGATCGATCTAAGCCGAGTGTTTTCTCACATTTCAGTTGGAAACTCATCTGCGGTAGTTGGTGTTTTGGTGTTTGTCCCTCTTATCAGCCCTTGAGCCACCGTCGTCATTCCCACGGCATCGTCGCCGATCGAAGAAGATTCTAAATAAAGTGAGTAATATTATCCTTTATACATATATATATTGAAAGTATGGATTTAAATTTTTATAAAAGAACATACCACTAGACAATCTCGATCGTTACCGAATTTTCTTCTTGAAATTTTATTGAATTTTTCCACAATCATCCGTTTTTCTTTGATAAGGGGTGTGCCCCTTACTGTACTTAGTGGAACATATACAGTATATGGGTCATTCTACAAAAATAGATTAATTTTGGGGTCGAATTTGAAATGCACAATTTGTAACTTTGATTTCAATTGTTTGTAATGATTATGATAGACAATAGGTTAATTTGATTGTATCCATATAGTAACACTTATATTTTTTATTTATTTTATTTTTTGGTATTAATACGTATATAAAGCTCATCGGCCTCTTAGCTTTACGGTTGAAAAACTTCCAGGGGACTTACTCCAGAGGACTGACGTTTTTGATATAAAACACAAAAAATCTGCTAATTCATATGGAATACTTTTTTTTACTTTCTCTTGCCTCTATATATGTTAATATATAGAGTGAGAAAGTATTGGAGTCATTGGATTCAATGCCGTAGGGCATATAACATGTTGAATGATTTGAATTTACCTCTTTTTGTTTTATTTATTTTCCCTCTGGCCATGCTAGCCATAGGGCTTTAAAAATATTAAAATAAATAAAATATCCTTTATTTTCATTAAAAAAACGGGTATTTTAAATTATTTTTTAAATTAATATGAATTTTTATGATTTTTTTTTTTTTAAGTTGATAAATTTTTGATAGTTGAAAAAAAAAAATTAAAAATTAATAATTTTATATATAAATAATTATTATTTAAATATATATTTTTTAATTATAATGAATTTTTTATCAAATATTTTTTTTTTTTAATAAAACCTTTTTTGAAACTAAATGTCCTGTCTATATTCCAACTTCATTAGTTTTGATTGCTCAGTGACCAAGTGACAGCTTGTCTTCGTAATTTATTTATTTTTCTCGTTCTATACGAAATACAGTGATTATTAATAATATATTTGTGTTTTTATTTTTAATAACTAAGATTTGATTACAGAGAAGAGATGATTTTATGTGTTTTTACCGTTTTTCACGAACTGTCAATTCATCTTCTATTGACACTCTTAAGTAGAAAATTATTATATTCGTTATTAAATTTACTAGTGAGTGATTTTTTTATGTTATTTGTGAAATTTGAAGCCTCTTAGTCATCGGGATGGTCATTGAGGCTGGTTGGGTCTTCTCTGCAACTCTTAAAGGTAGTTCATCATTTTTTTTTTTTAATTTAGGATCATTACCCAGTGAATATTCTTTTAAAAATAGATAAATATAGATATTTCTGACCAAGTCTTTAAGGTCTAGAATTTTTATTTCCTTTTGGGAAATAAATAATTTTCATTTTTTACTTTTTCTGTAGTATTTAAAATTAATTAGAATATTCACTTGTTATGATTGATGTCTGTGAGAGAGGAAGTAAAAAAATATTTCTTATTGGCATCTTATATTTGAAAATTCTTTTAATTTATATTATATATATATATATATATATATATATATATATATATATATATATATATATATTTAGAAATGAAGAGAACAGTTTAAGAGAAATAAATGACTATTTCGTACACATGATAATCTGTGACTTATTAATCGAATAAGTTAGCTTATATATATAATTTACAAAATAATTAAATAGTCAAGCTTAAGTATTATTCAATGGCATACTTATTAAACATATATCAATGTTGTTGTTTATACAGGGTGATGGAAAAGTAACATCCTTTTTGAAAATAATTAATTGTAATTTTACAAAAAAAAAATAATGGATATGGGAGGAAAGTTTTGGCTATTTGGTTTTATTTCAAATTAAATTCATGCTTTAGTTTTAACCTATAAGTAAAGGCTTACATTTCATAAACCTTATATATATATATATATCTCAACATCACACGCGACTCAACCCGAGAAAACTTATCTTCGCATATATATATATTCGATTTTTTTGGTTTCATCACTTGCTTATTGATTTCAATGAAAATCACGTAGTATTTCTCATTTTTCTTCTCTTAATTAATTCAATATTATTAAAAATAGTCATTAAAAAATTATTTAACTATAAAAATTGAATTTTTATATAATTTAATCATTTTTATAGCAAATGTGATGGTTTCACTAAAAATTTCGCAGCTGAATATTGATAAGCATTTTAATAAAACTGGCGATCAATGAATAATACTTTGGCATGACTTGATTTTTTAATAAATTATATATATAGCGCCCATATGGTTTTTTTTTTTTTACTCTGGAATTTGACATTTTAATAGCTTCTGAATTATTAAATATTTACTTTTGCAAATCTTCCTTGGAATCAAAATTGTTACTGTATATTTAAACAATATTAAAAAAGACATCATGCATTGGATGTAAGAAAATTTCTTGCTTTTTCCCAATCCATTCCATTCACTTCAATTGGGAAAAAAACAAAAGAATTGTCTTCTCACTAATCAATATCTCTTTTAATATCGTTTAAATGTTCAATTTAACTCAATAACATCCTCGTGTAGGCCTATGGTATTATAAAACAAAATTTGATCCCGACTTCATCGACCAAAAATAAAATTAATTAGTTTTTTTGGTTTCTTGGGTGCATTATCCTTCCCTGTGTTTTATACACCTCATAATTTGTTTTGATTTCACATATAAAGCAGGATGCGTGGACCACAGATTGGGAAACAATTTAATAGTTTAATAATCTTGCAATTATTTTGACTAGCTAGACTGGAGTCGTTTATTATTTATTCATATCTGATATACACAGCAACATGATAAATAAGTTAATAAAACTCATTAATATATTATGTCGTTTAATGCCTTTGAAAATTTTCACATTATGCAAACTTGTTTCGTTTTATAATTGAGCTGTCTAAGCTCTAGTTTTAGACCGCCTCTTGTTCTATTTTGTGATAATTGATAAATTTAAGAGGCGTTCTTCTGCCTCGCGCTGTTTTGATTAATTTTAATTGAGAAAATTGCTGCCGTCATTAACATTGCCAAAAAAAATTGTAAGCTCTGAATGCTACTTTATTAAAGAATGGCATTACGTGATTTTCTTCTTACTGTACTTTATTTTTATAAGATTAATTTTTAATTTCAATAACGAATTGGTTGGTAATTTTTTTGATTTTTTCATGATGTTCATTTTTTAAAAAAGATGTCTGGTTACCAGTTAGCAACAAATCTATATATATATATATATTTATTGGATCCAGGCGGAATAAAACCAGCGTTTAGTTGAACCCCTTTACACTTTATTCAAGGGAGAGACGTTTCGGTAACTATAACTGTTGCCATCCTTAGTGCCAATGAAAGTTTTTTAAGATGGGCCTGTTATATATAACAATAAGATAGAAATGCATAAGAAGCATCAGCGGAGCGCTCGGCAAGCAATGATTAGTTTTATTGGTTCTGATGATGGCAACCGTTTTAGCTACCGAAACGTCTGCCTAAATTAAAATGTAAAGTTGTTCAAATATTAATAAAAGCTGGTTTTATTCCTCCTGACTCCAATCTCATATACCCAGCACCCAATCTAATTTCAGGGACGGATTGGATTTAAGAGTATGCCGCCTATAGGCTAAAGCCCTTTTGCCTCGTCCGAAAACAAAATTTTTCCGCCCTGTGGAAAATTTTTTTTTTCTTCTGTGAAAATTATTGTACCTTTTTTTTAGAGAAGCTAAATTTTTATCCGCAGTTGCCGCTATAGGCTCTAGCCTTTTCACCCTATTTAGAAATACAGCCCTGCCTAATTTGCTATATACTGTATATATTTTTAATCCTCTGTCCTTACCAAAATATCTCAAAAACTGAACTATAAGAGCGAGAGCTTTGAAATTTTTTCAATTTTGAAGAGCACCTTTCAAAGGGAACGAATATAATTTCGTTACAAAAATCACAACTATTTTGGAAGGGAGAGAGAGATTCGGTCCCCCCATACACCCCCTGAGGCTACGGCTCTCTTAATTATATTTTTTTCAGTATAATACCAAGCCACTCTTTTTTATGATTATTATATTACTTTGCTTAAAAAAAGGCCTTTGGGATTCTAAATTGTTTCCTTTTAACAAAATTGAAAAAACTTTAATTTAATCACGTTTTTTATTTATTTATTTTTTTTATTTAACAAATAATTATAATCTATTCGGACCGGGTTCAAAGCTATATATACAGTATATATAGCAATATTTCGTTATTTTCATTTATTTTTTTAAAATAATTTTTTAGTTTTATTCTAAGGATCTTCCGCTAAAAATAATTTTTAGTATTATCCATTTATTTGTACATATTTCGATCCCAGTGATATGTAATCTCAGTAGAATCAACAGATGTTTTGCAAATCGTTAATTTTACCATCTGAGCATTCCATGAATGCAATTTTTATAATCAAATTATATTATTATATAAAAATGTATAAGTGTCATATTGAATGGCATGGGCGTAGCCAGGGGGAGGCAGGGGGGCCATTGCCCCCCCTGGCTTGCCCTAAAAATTGAAAAAAAAAAAAACAAAAACAAACAAATATATATTTTCCCCATTGGGAATTATTTTTTTAACGTCCCAATCCACTACATTAATTTAATTTTTTTTATTTAAATAAATAATTAATAATCTATGTATATATTAATCGCAACCCCCCTCTTGCCCTAACGAGGGGTTGGCCCCTCTAACAAGATGTCTGGCTACGCCTATGTTGAATGGGTTAAATTAGAGATTTGCAAAACAACTGTTGATGGTACTGAGGATGATTCCATATCACTGGGATCGAAATATCTACAAATAAACGGAAAATACGCAAAATTATTTATTTTTGGCCGACGATCCTTAGAATAAAATTGAATTTCCTTACGGCCATCTACAAACAATAATTTTTTAGGCTGGTTGGGTGAGGGGAGGACAATTTCTCTTCATTAAATTTTTTCTTACTTTCCTATACTATCTTCTTAGTATCCTGGATTCTTCTTCACACTTCTCTAAAAGACAAATTTTTTTCTCTGTTAATTTACGTAGCACTCATTTATACTACTCTTTACTGTATATCTCTAAATTTCCACTCTTTCAGTATTGATAAAAATATCTTTTAAATTCTAATTAAACCTACTTTTCTATAAAAAAAAAACAACAAGTTTGAAATAGATGTAAATTAATCAGGAGTAAAATGAAGTTTGAGGTAGACTATACGTTGTCGTGCACGAATTCACTTTGTGTAAATAAACTCGATTCTACATGACTCTAAATGGCCTAATTAATTGAATTGATGAATTGAATTGGTGTAATTTAGATAAATAGGAATTTCAATTGTCCTGAACAAACTCTCGAATTCCAGAACTCTGTTTTTATTTAATTATTTTATTATTCATTCTACATTTGTTTTCAGCTTCCAATGAAAATAACTCTTTCATATTTTCTTATCTTATCAATAATTTATTTCGTTAAATGCTTCCATACAAACTTGATTTGTACCAACAATAAATGCAGGGGGTCTTCATCTAATATAATAAATCTCTTTGTAGAAAGTTCTTATCTGAATCTCTCATTTAATTTTGATTAAAATATATAAATCAATTATTTTTTAGATGCTCTTTAAAATGTATATTCTCATTTTGCCATTGAAATACGGTATTCTGAAGACCACTTTACTCTTGTACTTCTTAGGAAGTATAGGAGAAATGGTTGCCATGGTAACAAAATATAAATATTTTCCCATACTTATAAATTTTACATCTTGAATTCTAATATATCGGCTGAAACTAAATATATGTCGATACGAAAAATCTAGTGTGACAGGCACACAAGGGCGGATACAGGAGTGGGGGGGGGTAAAGGAGGTAATCCCCCCCCCCCCCGAGATTTAAAAAAAATACTTTTTTTTTTTAATTTATTTTGAATGTAAAATTTTAAAAATTAATACTTAAAAATTTGATTTGTATTTATATTCTGGCAAACAAGTACAGAATGCGCCTTTAAATTACCGAAATTAGAAAAAAGTTTTGTGTTTGCGTGCGACCAGTCACACCAGATTTTTTTTTATTTTTTCCTTCATCATCATCATCAACCCCTTTATTTCTTGAGTGGACCTAAAGTGGTAAATGACTTGTTGAAAAGAATCATCATCCTGCAATTACACGTTAGAGACTAAAAAGTCGTCAGAAAAAGTTAAATTTAACCAATTCTAACTCAATTGATACCTTAAAAATAAAGAGTGATTAAACACACATCACATTATGTTATCTTATTTTAGATATTAAATTAGATATATGATTAAGAAAATTTAAAAACATTTAGTCGTTTCTAACTTCACATCAATTTTTTCTAGATTATTGTAATAAATAAAAAATAATCTAAATATTCCTGTTAATTGCAAAAAAGTACAATTATTTTATTATACAAATTTGTAAGTAAACAAATTTATCAAATAAAAAATAATTAACTTATGAATGAAATTAGCAGCTATAAATAATCTGATTGTTGTCGAATTGACCGCTCAGAGAGTGCCGATGACGTCACCCCAACTTTCCAGCTGATCAAACAGTCTAAAGATGATCGTCGTTATGATTAAACCCACGCGAGTACGGGAGTGAGAAATTTAATGTAAAGTTGTATTTATAAAGTGTTTATTATTTGTTTACTTGATAGATTAATATTGTGTGATGTGTAACGCCTTTAATAAGTGTTTTGAAAATATCATGTGGTGAGAGAATGGACCGCAATCTCATCGGTGAGTTGAGCTTCTTTTTTAAGTAAATTGTCAATAAGATGGCGGAGAGCTCTTTCGATGATATTCAATTTATTTCTAGTAACATTTTACAAGCGTGGTCTTTTGACTACTTTTGTTTATTTTATAATTTTATTTTATTATATTGATATATGTGATTGGTTTGCTTGATAAGCCATTTATCACCAATCATGACTCTCCCTCTCTTTCTCACACACACACTCGACCCGCACACACATAAGCTCGCCCGCTCACACATAGAGTTTAGTTTATTTAAAAATATTTTTCTCTTTGTGGTTCGTTGAAGAAATCTTGAATATTATTATAGAAGACGTAGCAGCCAAGGAAATTAAAAAAAACAACTATTATTTAATTATTAATTGTAGACATTTCGGTCGCCAATTCCGACCTTTATCAGGACAATTAACAGAGCATCTACACTTTGTATATTAATATTTAATTATCCCGATGATTGGCGACCGAAACGTTGACAATTAATAATTAAATAAAAGTTTCTTTATTTAATTTCTTTGGATGCTACATATCCTGTATCCAATTTGAAGTCTACAGCCATTTTTCATCACTATTTGATATCATTATTATTTTTTATTAAAGTTAGGGTCTAATTATTTAATATCATACTTAAGCTGGTTTTTTCCAGTTTTTTTTTTACATTTGGTATAAGTTTATAATAAAACGACACAAATTAAAGATATTTGTAGTAAGGAATAAAGAAAAGACCGATTGCAACTATTTCGTTTATTAGTCACTTCAAGCCGAAGTTTCGGTCAGATATACCACCTTTCTCAGGGCTGAAACATGTTAACAAAATTTCTCAAAAAGTCGAGTGGCACAATTGTGTAAATTATTTATTTCCATTTAATACCGTTATATAATCTAACATTGACTCGCATAGCCTGTAGGCTATGGGCATTATTAAATGGCAATAAATATTATAATTTACACAATTGTGCCACTTTTTGATGAATTTTGTTGACACGCTTCAGCCCTGAGGATGGTCGTATATTTGACCGAAACGATCATGAGTGCAAGTGACAAAGAGATAGTCAAAGAAGCTGGCTCTTTTTTTTTTTTTCTTTATTTTTGGCCTTTGACCTTGGTCATTCTGGCCACACTTTTTTTTTTTTACAATTCCTCTTACAAAAAACATATTACAAAAAACTTTTATAAAAGTGAATAGTTAGTAAAAAAAAAAAAACATTAATATAAAAAGAAAATGTTATAAATAAATGTCTATAAAGAACACTTAGCAAAAGACACATGAATATTAAAAACACAGTACAAACTAAATGGCTCTAAAAAAACACTCATAGCAAGAATATAAGCTGGCTCTTTGTCCATCCATCGTCTGAAAATATAACCTGACAAACAATCAATGTATGACGTCACCCATTCTCAGAAACAAATCAAGCAAAAAATAATAATAAAAAAAAAAATTATTTTCTATTTTTATTATATTCATCAAATTAATAAAACACTTCAAACAACTTTCACAAAACCACTTTTTTGGACTAAGGGGGTTCAAAACATGTATATCCATCAAAATCTCGACATCGAATTTTTGGCATGATCGCAATACTTTCTCTCTATATATTTCATATATAGGGTAAGAGAAAGTAAAAAGTAAATTACAGTGGTGCAAACCATTCCACTTATTTCTGTTGCATGACGCAAAAACGGATTGATAAAATAATCTAATTGGTCGAGAACTATTTGAAATTATTCTAAACGATGTGAACTAGCTCTTGAACACGTTTCTTAAATGTTTGGACCAACATTTTGCATAATTTTATATACCTAACAATTTTTGATTAATGATCCGCCATATATGATCCGCCACTGCAATTTATTAAATTATATAAATATTATAAAATTTGTAATCAGCGACATCGAAAACGCTTATATACCAATTTTCAATCAAATCTAAAACTTTTTTCTATTTTTGGCCAACTTTTTTTTCAATCTAGACCACTGTGCATCGTCTGAAAATATAACCTGACAAACAATCAATGTATGACGTCACCCATTCTCAGAAACAAATCAAGCAAAAAATAATAATAAAAAAAAATTATTTTCTATTTTTATTATATTCATCAAATTAATAAAACACTTCAAACAACTTTCACAAAACCACTTTTTTGGACTAAGGGGGTTCAAAACATGTATATCCATCAAAATCTCGACATCGAATTTTTGGCATGATCGCAATACTTTCTCTCTATATATTTCATATATAGGGTAAGAGAAAGTAAAAAGTAAATTACAGTGGTGCAAACCATTCCACTTATTTCTGTTGTAAATTAGTACAAATTTACAAAATAAAATCTATAGACTATGTTCTTCCGACCTAACTAATCATCGCTAACGTACACCGAGAATTTTCGACCGATACCTACTTGGTACTCGATTCCAAAAGTACTTGGTATCGAAAGAAAAGTATCGAGTAAGTTCAGTGAAGGACAATATTAAGCCCCACTCATGCGTTTTCTACTTGTGATTATTACATTGTTTTTAAAAAAATCTCTTGTGACTGGCGCACAGCACACAACTTTCTCTTACCTTCGGTAATCGAAAGTTGTGTTCTGTGCTTGTCACATCAAATTTTTGTGTCGGCATATATTTAGTTTCCGCCGATATACTAGAATTCAAGATGTAAAATTTATAAGTATGAATATAAATATTTATATTTTGTTGCCATTGAAACCATTTCTCCTATCCTTTCTATGAAGTACAAGAGTGAAGTGTGCTTCAGAATATTTCAATGGCAAAATGAGAATATACATTTTAAAGAGAATCTAAAAATTAATTGATTTTTGAATTAAAAAAAAAATCGTTGGAGCAAATTTTGAGAAAATCGAAAAAAACTGAAAAAGTACATCAGTAAAGTACTAGAACTCTTTGGCCGATTTTGACTAAAAGCTTATTTTTCCGGTCCCGGGGGGGGGGGGGGGGGTGTTTAACTTAAATATAAAATTTCAACCTCGTAGCTCAATTCCTTCATGCTTGAAATTGAACACACACCCACACCCACCCACCAGACAGACCATGTCGCGAAAACCACTTTTTTGGATTCAGGGGACCTCAAAACGCGAAGATCCATCAAAATCTCGACATCGAATTTTTAACATGAATCCAATACTTTCTCTCTATATATATATTACATATATACATAGGTAAGAGAAAGTAAAAATATATATTTTTTAATGGGAACTTTCATGGTTCAAACCTAGAAAATTTCGGATAAAGATTTTCATTTTCTTTTATAAAAACATGGAAATAATCACAAGTAGAAAACGCATGGGTGGGACTTAATATTGACCCTCACTTGTGTTTACTCGTATCGTTTCATCCCTAGATGCAATCGCTCTTTTCTTTATTCCTTACTATAAGATCTACTCAGCTATTCACCTCACTCTAATAAAAATATTTCTTGACATTTTCTCTTTGGTGATAATTGTTTTTAAAATTTAGAGATCATTTTATTCAACCTGGTTCTTTTATTCATTTTAATATGTTGCAAGGGCCTAGTAACAAATTTCACATAAATTCCTTTTTGTAATTCAAAAATTTCATTGGATTTTTTCTTTATTGATGTTTTCCCCCGTTACCAATATTACTGTGTATTTACAACTTCAGATTGAGAGAGCCTCAAAGCATATTAATACTTGCTAATATGGATGGACTATTCACTATTACAATTCGATCAGTTAGAGAGAACAAGGGTGGATGAAACGGTTCAATTATTGATAGATATGTGTTTAGTTGACTAGGTCGAACGAATATAAAGGCGCAGAATAGGAATTAAATTCACGAGGGTACTGAATAGATATAGGTTAGTGTTCTCAAAAGGAGGACATATTGAACCGAATAGAATATAATTTTTCTACTTTATTTAACTAAAGATATCAACTTTTTTTTTTCATTTAAATTTCTCGTCATTTTTCTTCTTATATTTCTTCTCTTAAGGAAGAGAAGAAAGAAATGTTATCTAAACTAGGATTACAAGAAAGCAAAGGCTGTGTAATTTTTTTTTTTTGTTCTTCATCGCCCGGAGGCCATTTAGGAAATCCCCTTCTTTTGTTTATATACACAGTCGACAACTCGTTAAATTGAGATGGCTATCGTTTTCTTCTTAGAGATCAATAATATTTGACATTGACTTATTTAAGTTGATCGTCTGGAGCTATTTTTATTTTCATTTCTATTAGAACTATTTGAAAACACACATATTGATATTTTTTATTTACACTTGCTCACCTTCTCTATAAATATAGGAGTGGCGTAGCAGCAAAAACTAATATTTTTTATTGATGATAAGTAGGCAGCCAGGATAAGAATTAAAACACACTTTTATTTCAATCTGCTCGTCGACGTTTCGGATGCTAATTGTCCCCTTTCTCAGGACTGAGCAGGTGTCAATTTTAACAATAAGGAGTCATTTGTAGTGATATTTTTAACATTTAGATTACAATGTATAATTCTATAAAGCAAGTATGCTTTGTTTCAATACAATATGATGTTAAAACAAAGATTCTAATCGTGAGATTTGCTTTAACATCATCTTGTATTGAAACAAACAATACGTAATAACCATAATTATACATTGTAATCTAAATGTTAACAATTTCACAACAAATGACACCTTATTGTTAATGTATTGAAGAATGTGTTTCGTGGATGAGTTTGAAGATTAATAATTGAGCTTGCAGCTACTCTCATCTACCCAGGTGTAGTAGGTGATATGGAAAATTAAAATTTTTAAAATAATTTTAACTTTTTTATTATTGTCTTTTTAGGTCGAGTGGATTATAATCATCACTTTCGGTAACTATTTATCCGTCATCAGGACCTACAATTAAAACATCATATTATAATATTATGTTCACCTGCTATACATTATTAGATTTTTTTAAAATTTTTTTAAAAAACATTAGATCACAAAGTGTTTGATACAAGGAATAATCAGTGTGTACAGTTGAATTTTGAAAAATGTTTTGAAAAATTTGAAAAATTCAACTGTACACACTGATTATTCCTTGTATCAAACACTTTGTGATTTAATGTTTTTTAAAAAAATTTTAAAAAAATCTAATAATGTATAGCAGGTGAACATAATATTATAATATGATGTTTTAATTGTAGGTCCTGATGACGGATAAATAGTTTCCGAAAGTGATGATTATAATCCACTCGACCTAAAAAAGACAATAATAAAAGTTAAAATTATTTTAAAAATTTTAATTTTCCATATCACCTACTACACCTGGGTAGATGAGAGTAGCTGCAAGCTTCAATTATTAACCTTATTGTTAAAATTGACACCTGGTCAGTCCTGAGAAAGGGGGCAATTAGCATCCGAAACGTCGACGAGCAGATTGAAATAAAAGTGTGTTTTATTTCTCATCCTGGCTGCCTACTTATCATAAATAATATACAAAAACTGGTGTGCCTGGTCACACACCACACAACTTTCTCTTATCTTCGGTAATCAAAAGTTGTGTTCTGTGCTTTCACACCAGATTTTTTGAGTCGACATATATTTAGTCCCCGACAGTACGGAACATTTGAATTCAAATGTAAATTTTATAAGTATGGGAAAATATTTATATTTTGTTACCATGACAACCATTTCTCCTATCTTTCCTTTGAAGTACAAGAGTAAAGTGGTCTTCAGAAGATTTAAATGGCAAAATGAGAATATACATTTTAAAGAGAATCTAAAAAATAATTGATTTTTGAATTAAAAAAAAAAAATCGATGGCCGAATTTAGAGAAAATCGAAAAAAAGTGCATCAGTAAAGTACTAGTATTCTGTGGTCGATTTTGTTCAAAAGCTTCGTGTCACGTCCCATGGGGGTGCCTAACTTAAATATAAAATTTCAACATCCTAGCTCTTTTCGTTCTTGAGTTATTTTGTTTATAGATAGACAGACAGACCATGTCGCAAAAACAACTTTTTTGGATTCAGGGGACCTCAAAACTTGTATATCCGTCAAAATCTCGACATCGAATTTTTGACATGAGTCCAATACTTTCTCTATATATTAACATATCTAGAGGTAAGGGAAAGTAACAATTTCCAGCCAAAGAAAATATATCTTATATATATATTCAAAAATTAAAGTCTATTTAATTTTAAGTTAATCGAGCCTTTCTAGCCCCCTTCTTCCCCCTTTAATTGAATAGAAATGACCTTCATGCCTTTGTTTACTTTCTTCTCCGTCTTATATTTTTACTTATTGACATACGTACTCGTAATTTTATTAGGTCACAAGCCTGAGACTATATCAAACAAACATTCGCTTCAATAAAATTTTGATAATGTCGCATTAAAGTGGCAAACCAAAACCCCTCGAGTCCCTTCGGGGTTTAACTTTGGCTTACTGTTAGTCGCAACTCCATTAATCCTGGTGGCAGTTCTCTCAATCTCTCGATTTTGTTGACAGAATTTGTCACTTAATATTCCGAATTCACATATATAAAAACCTCATCTCTTTCACAATCAATCATTTAATTGAATTTTATAATTCTACTATAATCGTATTTATTATTATTATTATTATTATAAAATAAATATTAATTAAGCTTAGTTAAAATAATATCAATACTTTAGAATACATTAATGGCTTATCATATCTGAAATTATTTATTTATTTTTTGATTTCCATAAAAATTTTACACTTTTTTAAATGAAATGGACTGGAGTAATGATCTCATTCTGGCTAATTATTTATTCCCTTTATTCATATTCTAATTATCGTAAAGAGAACTTTGAGTTTTTTAATGAATAAAAATATCTTCTTTTAATTAAATTATTAATAAAAATCTAAAAATATATATTTTTTTTATATTACTCTACATTGAAAATTTACATGGTTTTGTTAAAAGATTACTTTGATAATTAAATTCTTTGAACATCTTAGTGCAAAAGAGCTAAAATACATCCCTCATACATTAAAAAATTAATTGATTATTGGAGTTTTGAATTGAAATTACACTAGTCTTGCTAAACGGGGCAGGCCCTATGCGGAATTCTGAAAATACCGGATTATCCGAAACATATAATGCAAAAATTCCCGTTTTAGGATAAAGGTAGTCCATTTCTCCTATCTTTCCTATGAAGTACAAGAGTAAAGTGGTCTTCAATTTTCAGATTTCAATGGCAAAATGAGAATATACATTTTAAAGAGCATCTAAAAATTGATTTTTGAATTTTAATCAAAAGGCCAAAACAAACGTTTTTTTTTCGTACTATTTACAAAACAGATTCCCTTTGTTTTACAATTTCTAGAATGCCTCGAGTCATTAATCCTAAGGGAAATATTTACCTAAGAGGGAATTTGCTTTTCTTATAAAATTTCTTAAGTAGATGGCCTTGTCTGATCTTCAACTTGCTCCTGAACTGGAAAACACGTGATTGCACCATCATTTTTTTATCTTTCTTTTATTCATAATATTTATAAACAAAAATGACATATCTTCCTGTTGACGAGACATTTTAATAGTACCACTTGCATTCGTTAGAGTTGGGGTCTATACATACTTCATATTTTAATTAATTGCTTGTTTACATCGAAACGGGTACATATGTTGGTGTCAGAAATTTATAACTAGGAATAGTTTAAAAAAATCAAAATATCTAAATTCTTGTTAAAGAAGGGTCATTTCTGATTAAGTCACTCTCAGTTTCAATAAGAATTTATCCGATTCGTCTCTTTAGATAAACAATGATTACATTATATAATATTTTTGAGTCTAGGCTTTCACAGTTGTTATCATTAATAAAACGAATTTTCTTTACCGTTTAATTGTGTTTTATTTCTAAATATTACAACATTTCGGCTACTCATTTTGTGACCTTCTTCAGGTACAATTCAGCTAGATTATTCTGTGATTATTACATCTTGGACATTCAAATGAGATTCTCACAGATGTAATAACTTTTGTATTCTTAACTGAATTGTACTTGAAGAAAGCCACAGAAAGAGTGACAAATTTTTACAACTAAACCACAGTTAAACCTAAAACAAAATTCTTTTATTAATAGCCTAATAAAATATAAATATTTTCCCATGTTTATAAATTTTACATCTTGAATTCTAATATATCGGCGGAAACTAAATATATCTCGACACCAAAAAAAATCTGGTGTGACAAGCACAGAACAGAACTTTCTCTTACCAAAGGTTGTGTGCTGTGCGACCAGTCACTCCAGATTTTTTTTTCTTTTTATACAAAAAAATGTGAACAGAATAATAATGTTGCAATTTAAATAAAAAAGTAGATATTCTTTTTCCCTACAAGATGACGGTATTATCTCAATTCGGATCATAATGGCGCTTGGTTCCTTCATGCATAACATGGGCCAATTAAAAGCCGGCGCTTTATGTCCAATAAGATTAAATATTTATTTATGTGAGCTCTAATTTTTTATATTTTTGTTAAAGAAAAAGCAAATGCGTTAAATTTACTTGAGCCGCTTGGGCCCAGCTTAGAGAATTTTTCCATTAATTTCAAGCCTCTACTTAACCATCCAAATGTGTCCAAAATGAAGCCAGCCAGCTCTGGGAAATGGGATTTGAGACTCCTGTTCGGTCGAGTGGCTCCCAATTACGTCCTCTCCTCTCTCATTCTCTCTCGCTTTCTGAATTACTCGATATTTCCAGTTCATTTTTGGATCGAAATATAGCTGTTATCATAATCTATTAAGTCAGTGCTTTTATAACGATTGTACTAATTAATTGTACGTTCAGATATAATCAATTGTTTTCATTTTCACATTTTTCAATTTCTTAAAAATTTCAAATCGTAAAATTAAATTTTTCCTGTTTATGAACGTCAAATGAAAATGCTGGAGGTATTTTCAGGCCAAATTTTATTCCACTTCCACAGTCGACGTTTCGGGGGACTCAACGCCTCCCTTCATCAGGACTAATGTGGTTATAAATAAATGAACCCTCGCTAGTATAGTCATTCATGAATGAATTTACTAGTCCAAATTTGTCTGCTGGTTAGAAGAAAGGCATTTACAAGGCGAGTTCTTAACTTCATTCTTGAATGACTAAACCAGCGAGGGTTCATTTATTTATAACCATATTAGTCCTGATGAAGGGAAGCGTTGAGTCCCCCGAAACGTCGACTGTATAGTGGAATAAAATTTGGCCTGAATATACCTCCAACATTTTCATTTTTCGTTCATCTATCTACACCAGGCTTTCCTCAAAGACTTTTTCTCGTTTACCTATTTCCATCGATTTTAATTTCCGTAAATTAATTTTATTGCATACATTTGGAACAAAATAGTGTATTTTAAATCACAAAGCAAGAAAAACAATTTTTTCATTTTAATTTTCTATAACGATCATCTTTTCCTGGAGCTTATCCCTATTTTTTTTATTCTAGGGGTTGCTTATTTTTATTTTCCGTCTCCATAATTCCCTATCCTGTGCGTCTTCGCAGTACAATCCCTTCTGCCTGCAGTCCTTGATTATATACTCCACCCATCTTCTTTTGGGTCTACTACATCAATTAACCAGCTATATTAAAAAAACTTCCAATATAGTTATATATAAAGATTGAATATTAGGCTGGGATGAGTAGAGTAAAGGGGTTGGAGAATAGTAACCAGCAAATTTATAGCTCCACCTGACGTCCTTTTATTTGGCAGATATTTCGATGCGTAGAACACACATCATCTTCAGTGCCCCGAGGATATAGTAGGTGGGACTAAGCCCTTTATAGTTATATATAATATTGCAAATTTTTACTTCTCCTGAAGATGGCTGACATAGGAATTTCGAAACGACGGTAAATAAATATATCAGAATTAAATAATTGTCTTTAATTTGAACTCTTCAATTGGATAGTAAGATATAATTCATATCTATCAATACTTATTGACCTTTTTTTATCTTTTGAAATTACAAACACCATTTACAAATCTTTTGAAAAGACATTTCTCCCTTTGAAAGTCCGATTAATCGATAATTTCGTAAAACGAAATTTGGACAGAGAAAAAGAGCTCTATATTTTTGTAATTTGTGTTTCTTTTGGTACAAAAGAAGCAATTTGCAGAAAGGACGCGAATCATCTCCATAGACGTAAAGGGAAGATGCTCATTGGAAGGGAGACAGAGCTCTCGTTTTAATTAAAGCCCTCCTCATCATGGCATGAGTTTAATCCCAGCCGGTATGTGCCATGGATACTTTACACTTTAACGCCCACCCTCTACTAATCCAATCGTTCAGAACATTAATACATTCTTTTTCTTTTACAATCACTTGTAATTAATTTCAATGTTTACTCTTCTATTCTTTTTATCATTTTTATCATTCTATTTTACTTTCTCGTACCCTATATATGAAATATATAGAGAGAGAAAGTATTGCGATCATGTCAAAAATTCGATGTCCAGATTTTGATGGATATACATGTTTTGAGGTCCCCTGAGTCCAAAAAAAGTGGGTCCCGCAAATTGGTCTGTGTGTGTGTGTGTGTGTGTGTGTGTGTGTGTGTGTGTGTGTGTGTGTGTGTGTGTGTGTGTGTGTGTGTGGACAGATTTTTAGCATGAAGGAGTTCAGCTACCGGATTGAAATTTTATATTTAACTTAGGTACCTTTGAAGAATCTCAAAATAAGCTTTTGAACAAAATCGGCCAAAAAGTACTAGTACTTTACTGATGTACTTTTTCAGTTTTTTTCGATTTTCTCAAAATTCCCTCCAAGGATTTTTTTTAAAATTCATAAATCAACTATTTTTTAGATGCTCTTTAAAATGTATATTCTCATTTTGCCGTTGAAATCTTCTGAAGACCACTTTACTCTTGTTCTTCATAGGAAAGATAGGAAATGGTTGCCATGGTAACGGAATTTAAATTTTTTCTTTTTATTAGATTAAAAATCAATTATTATTTAAATTCCCATTTATTTTTATTTTATTTGTGTCTTTAATTGTTTCAAAGAAAACATATATGTCTCTCTCTCTCTCTCTCACTTGCAAACATTATCGTCTCTCTCTACTCTTTTTAAATTCCCTTTCCACCTTATCTTCGCATAGGCCTAATGTTAATTTCCTATAGGGATTTGTATGTTAATTTCGATTCAAAAGGGGTCCCCTTTGGAACTTTTACGCATTTAAAATTTTTTTTTCCAATTCTTATGAAATTTTGTATTTATTTACGAATCTATATTGTGTATAAAATGTCCAAATATGAGATTAAAATTTTGAAAAATAACCATAGTTTATTTGAAGCAGTCAACATTTAAAATGCAAGTTTGAAACTAAGGTGCTATCGGAAACTAAATATATCTCGACACAAAAAATCTGGTGTGACCAGCACGGTGCACAACTTTCTCTTACCGAAGGGTAAGAGAAAGTTGTGTGCTGTGCGCCAGTCACACCAGATTTTTTTAGAGGTTTTCACGACATGGTCTGTCTGTGTGCGTGTCTATCCAATTTAAAGCATGAAGAAATTGAGCTAGGAGGTTTAAATTTAATATTTAAGTTAGGCACCACCTAGGGCGTGAAAATATGCTTTGAAACAAAATCGGTCAAAAACTACTAGTACTTTACTGATGTACTATTTCAGTTTTTTTCGATTTTCTCAAATATCGCTCCAACGATTTTTTTTTAAATTCAAAAATCAATTATTTTTTAGATGCTCTTTAAAATGTATATTCTCATTTTGCCATTAAAATCTTTTGAAACCTACTTTACTCTTGTACTTCATAGGAAAAATAGGAGACATGTTTGCCATGGTAACAAAATATAAATATTTTTCCATGCGGGCTTGGACTAGTTGGTAGCGTGTCTATCTTCTATACCGAGCGTCGCGGGACCTCGGGCAGTCCGATGATTTTATTTAAGCCATTTTGATACCAAATGTAGGGCTGGACGGTAATGGATTTTCATTACCGACCTCGATAATGAAAAAAAAACCGGTTTTTCTCGAAAGTCGGTAAAAATTTTTTACCGCCCGCGGAACCAAAGTTTGCCGCCGCGGAACATTTTTTTTTTTGCGGAACCAAAATTTTTCCCAGGCCGAAAAAAAAACGAAAAAATATTTTACCTTTTTTTTAGAGAGCCAATTTTTTTGCCGAAACATTTTTTTTCCCCGCGGAACCAAAATTTTTCCCCGGCCGGAAAAATATTTTACCTTTTTTTTAGAGAGCCAATTTTTTGCCGAAACACATTTTTTTTCCCCCACGGAACCAAAATTTTTCCCAGGGCGAAAAAATATTTAAAATATTTTACCTTTTTTTTAGAGAGCCAATTTTTTGCCGAAACACATTTTTTTCCCCCGCGGAACCAAAATTTTTCCCAGGGCGAAAAAATATTTTACCTTTTTTTTAGAGAGCCAATTTTTTACCGGAACATTTTTTTTTCCCCCGCGGAACCAAAAATTTTTCCCGGGGCGAAAAAATATTTTACCTTTTTTTAGAGAGCCAATTTTTGCCGAAACACATTTTTTTTTTCTCGCGGAACCAAAATTTTTTTACCGCCCGAAAAAATAGGTTTTTACCGACTTTCGAAAAAAAAACCGATTTTTATCGAATTAGAGGTTCGTTACCGCGTTTTCGGTAAAAAATTTTTACCGGTTTTTACCGGTAAACCGGTTTACCGTCCAGCCCTAACCAAATGGCTTAAATAGAAATGCCTGGATCCCCAATAGATATTATTATAAATAATAACGGTTATCGTCAAAGTCTTAATTGGCCCAAGTTGCCGAAAAGACTGTGTGAATGTGGGTGTGAGTGTGAGTGTGAATGAAAAAAAGAGTAAGTGTTTTTTAAACACCAAGCCCGTGGGCTGAATTCTAATATATCAGCGGAAATTAAATATTTCTTGACTCAAACAAATCTGGTGTGACTAGCCCAGAACACAACTTTCGATCACCAAAGTTAAGAGAAACCTGTGTTTTGTGCGACCAGTCACACCAGATTTTTAACGCTAGGGTTGCCTAATGAAAGGAGTTTGAAAACTTCATACAAAGAAAATTTCTGATGGATTTCTTTTATTAATATACATCAACACTATGCGGATATTTTGGGAAAGTTTTAGTGTCGGTACAATTTCGCGCTCACAGCTAAATTCATGTAGGCGCTCTAAAAATAAAAAAATGTATAAATTAGAGAAATTCTTTATAGTTTTTTTTTAAATAGATGACTGTTCCTTACATCAGGCTAAAGAAACGAGTTTTTATAATAATAAATTCCCTTTCTTTCTTTTGAAAGTGAATAAAATATTCGTCGTAAAATTTTCCTTATTTTGATTACGACAAATAAAAACAACTACTAATTTATACAGTTAGAAAATTAGTTAGAAATGGAAATGAATATAGCGGTTCTCATGACTTGACGACTACTTGAAAATAGTAAAAATAAACAAGCGAGAACGATGAACTTGTAAATATTTCACTGAATTGTAAATATTAATATAATGCTATGCATTTTGAATTTGTTAGCAGTCTTATAATAAATAGACATTAATTGATCTAAATATTTTATTTTTAGAATATTCATTTCCTTCATCTCTTTTGCGTCATTGACTATTATTTATTTATTTACAAAGTTCTTTTCCTAAGGAGGAATAATTACACTTTCATTTGATACTCGGTAGAATTTCTTGCTTGTTCAATGAATTATTCTTCTCCAACTTCTTGAAATCTCCTGCTCATCTTGTAGGCGTACTTCCTATTTGGCGTTTAGTAGTTGATCCCTGGAACAAATAAATGGTCAATGTAGAGCACATTTTTTTTTTTTTGATGTGACAACGTCTTACAAATCATGTGTCTATAGTGGCATGTTAGAGGGGCATGCACGAAAAAGTTTATTGGCTTGAATAACTCCTCTGTCTTAAGAGGTATAATTATGAGAAACATACGGTTAGAAAGAATGAGTTTTCAGCTAAAGATTTCACCATTTATTTTTTTTCCTATCATTTTATTTTACCGCGCTGCGGTAAATTCTAATTTGAAAGTTTAAACCCCTGTAGATTCTGAACGGCTAATCAGATCAGACTAAATGAGATGTCATTTGATGCAGAAAGAAAACCTCTAATAGAATAAATAAAAAAATCCAGAGTAATTAACTCCAAAATTGGTTTTTTTCTCGAAAAACCTCATTTTTTAGGCAAAAAAATATCGAAAAATAGCTCTACTTGTGCAACGCCTAGCTACTTGACCATAAAAGCTACATTAAATCTAAATATAGTTTTAGAAAGAGTGGTTCAATACCCCAGGCCTTTTTTTTCTTTTTTTTTGATATGACGTCATTTTACCGCATGAGAGCACTCGAGCGGGATTTCGTTTTTCGAAAATTTAAACCCCTATAGATTCCGAACGGCTAATCAGATCAGTCTAAATGAGATGTCATTTGGTGCAGAAAGAAAACCTCTAATAGAATAAATAAAAAAATCCCGAGTAATTAACTCCAAAATTAATTTTTTTTTCAAAAAACCTCATTTTTTAAGCATATGTCGCCCTTAATGGATAAAAGTTTGGCCACACCTCTCATATATTTTTTCAATGAAAATGTTTGAACATCTTTATTTATGAAAACAAACTACTAGTAAAAAAAAAAAAACAAAAACAATACTTTCTCTCTTTATATTTCAATATAGGGTAAAACACAACTTTCTCTTACCTTTCTGGAAGAGAAAGTTGTGTTCTGTGCTTGTCACACCAGATTTTTTGTGTCGACATATATTTAGTTTCCAACAGTACGGTACATTCGAATCTCACGATGTAAATTTTATAAGTAGGCCTATGGGAAAATATTTATATTTTGTTACCAGAGCAACCATTTCTCCTACCTTTCCTATGAAGTACAAGAGTAAAGTGGTCTTTAGAAGATTTCAATGGAAAATAAGAATATACATTTTAAAGAGCATCTAAAAAATTATTGATTTTTGAATTTTAATCAAAATCGTTGGAGCAAATTTTGAGATAATTGAAAAAACTGAAAAACTGCATCAGTAAAGTATTAGTACTTTTTGGCCGATTTCGTTCAAAAGCTTTGTGTCACGTCCCAGGGGGGTGGGTACCTAACTTAAACATAAAATTCCAAACTCCTAACTCTTTTTGTTCTTGATATATTTTGTTCACAGAGAGACAGATACACAGACACACACACAAGACAGACCATGTCGCGAAAACCACTTTTTTGGATTTAGTGGACCTCAAAACGTGTATATCCATCAAAATCTCGACATCGAATTTTTGACATGAAACCAATACTTTCTGTCTTTATATATTAACCTAACATATATAGAGGCAAGAGAAAGTAAAAAATAAATTTTTCCTAGATTAACTAAATTGATTTTGGTTATATTAGTTCATATTTATTTAATTGCAAGAAGTAGTGTCTGAATGTATAATAATGAGGAAAACAAGGAGGCCGAAAGCAAAGAAAAATATTCTTCTTTTTTCACTTTATTTATCACAAATGTCGACTTTTCGGCCGATTCTTCCGGCCTTCATCAGTGCAATGTTTGCTTTGAGCTTAGAGGGGTTATTGATAACTCTTGACATATTGTAAGTGCGAACATTCGTCGGATATCATGACTTCGGTTCAAGAGTGATAATTGTTCTCATTGTTCATATTATTTATTTTTTTTATCAGCTTTATGATATTACGGTTCTCATCAAAATAACAGAACAAATTCTTGTTTTTAAATTTTTTAGATTCACTTCTAAATATGCACAAAGCACAATTAGCTTGATTACTTTTTGAAGAGATCCCATTCTACCAAATCAACAGCTCGGTTGCCTAACTTACTGGCGCACTTGACATTTTAAAATTTTATTGGAATAAATACTGCACTATTCCAACAAAGGTTGTATTTATGTGGGTTTCACGAGGGTTTCACTGCACTATTAGTTTCTTGTTTTAATTTTGTTAGTGCTTTTATACCCTAGTGTATCCAAATTTTTTTTCATAGCAAAATTCTAATTGACCAACAGTACTAATCCAATTTTTTTTCGCAGCCTCAAATCCATTTCAATTTAATCGACTCCTGTCTCATGTTGTACGATATTCAATTGTCAATTTTTTTAATATAAAAAATTCATAATTTTTCTATCGATTAAGTTAGAAAAGTCCCATCTGGACTTCATTTTGGCTTATATGTAATTCGTAATTTTGATCGATAGCAGCTGCTGATGGCTCATATAATTTGACATTTAACCAATCATCATCCAAAAAATTCCGATATTTATTACATTATCTGGATAAAACAAATTTATTCAAATTAACATAACTAATCATCATACCGTGAGTGCATAACTTTAATATTTATTCTCTAATGAATAAATAAATCTAAATATTGAATAATAGAAAATACTGTCCTACTAAAACGTAATTAAAATTTAATATATAAATTTATTAACCTAATCTCCGACAAAACATTTATTTGAGCATATGATTACATTCTCTACAGTAGAGAAAGCAAAAAATAAAGGTTTATAGTATATTTTAAAATAAAAACGTGTTTATTTTTATTCCTTCATTATTCATTCATTGATAACGTCATAAATGTGTGTTAACCGGAGATAAAACTATTTGCTAAATTTCCGACCATTACGTGGTTAGGAAGTAAATGGAAAATTGATTATAAAATTTGACACTCACAAACAAGAAGGCTTAAATAATAAAAGCATGTTAAAATAAATAATCTCTAAATAATTCTTTTAAAAATGTTCCCTTAAACTCTTCATTCATATTTAAATTAATTTAGAAACACTAGGCTTGTCGTCTGACAAAGAGCTTACTGAACAATTCCAACTCTGAGATCCTTTTGTCTTTGCTTGGCGTCGTTATTTTCGTGCACTTGAATCAACTCTGGCTATCTCTTTGCTAACAGTGACTCAATGAAAAAGACACCGTCAAAAATTGCTTTAGAAATTAGATTTTGACACGCAAAGCATTTAAGCAAAATAAATATTTATATTAATTTAATTTATTCTCATTAGAGAACTATTGTTTTCAAATTGAACAAGACATGTCCGGTGAAAATTATTTTGATATAAAATATTATAATTTTTATCATCGTCATTTTTCTTAAAATATAAAATACACCCTTAAATACTCTTAGCGTGATCAAATTATGCTTCACTTTACGAGTCTAGCTTTAAATGAATTTCTGATTAACCAAGAGGAATAAAGCGATTTTAAACTGGAATTGAATGGGTATCTAAGTTCAAATACTTCTTAAGGAAATATCCAATTCTATCTATTCAAGCCCTTTAAAGATATTCGATTACTGAGCATATTAGTTAGATAGGGGGGCGGCGCTTTTTGCATTAATTGAGAAAAAAATCTAATGTTATCATAATGGTCCTCCTAGAATCAATCACACAGCTCAAATGATCCTATAATAAGTAGCTCTTTTGTATCTAGCTAAAAAATAATTACAAACTTAAAATATTTTAAAAAGAGAAAGATTTATTGCAATCTTGAAAACCAGGTGTTGTAGGTAAATTTTAACAATAAACAAAAATATATTTATTGTTGTTTTCTTTATTTTAGTACTGGTGACTAGCTAGCAACAGTTTCGGTAGCCCCAACTACCATCTTCAGACCCGCAAAATACATTTTTATTTAATTTACTTATAAATTACAAAAGTTAGTGAGATAACAATTGTATTTTTATATTGTTAGCTCGCTAACTATATAAGTAAATTAAATAAAAATGTATTTTGCAGGCCTGAATATGGTAGTTGGGGCCAGCCAGTCGCCAGTCCTAAAATAAAGCAATCAACAATAAATATATTTTATATTTTTGTTTATTGTTACAATTTACCTACAACACCTGGTTTTCAAGATTGCTATAAATCTTTCTCTTCTTAAAATATCATACTTATATATAAAAGGCTAAGAGGGTGTCCGATGTGTGAAACAACCAATCAGGCCTCAGGGATAGCGCCATGGTAACAAAATATAAATATTTACCCATGTTTACGATTTTTTTTATTTATTTACATTTTGAATTCTAAAATATTGGCGTAAATTTTTTGATGATTCACAAAAAATCTTAAGTTCATGAATAATTAACCGCTAAAATAATCTCTACATATAAAAATGAAAAGGGAAAATGTATGTACCGGTATGTATATAAGTAGGCGAGCAAGGGGGTCCAGGGGGCGCAGCCCCCGCTAATCGAAAGCCCCGCCGAAGGCGGGGCTTTGCGTCTAGTTATTAATAATTGCGCCAATCCATTAAAAAAAAAAACAAACTTAAATTAAAATTTTAAAAATAATGAAAAGATTGTCTTCTGCTGGAATATAAATTTTATTAATTTACTAGCTCGCGGCGGATCGCCTTTTCTTAGGCATCTAGACAAGGGGCTCGCACCTTGGACCCCTCTCAGCTGGCTCGCGCCCGCCTGCAGCGGACTCTCGCCTTTTCCTAATTAATTAAAAATATTACTATTACTATTCGCCCTTGAGCTTGGTGTAGTTGGTAGTTTAGCAAGGGTCGAGGGCTCGGATCCCAGGCAGTCCTATGATTTTATTTAAGCCATTTGGATACGAAATAGCTTAAATAAGAATGCCTGAACCCCAATATATATATAATAACGGTCGCTGCGGGCGGGCCCGAGCCAGCTGAGGGGGTCCAGGGTCACACCATAATTAAGAAAAGGCGAGTCCTCCGCAGGCTGGCAAATTAATAAAATTTATATTCCAGCAGAAGACAATCTTTTCATTATTTTTAAAATTTTAATTACGAAAATTCTGCTAATCTCGTTAAAAAAAAAAAAAAAACCTTTCAAATTAACAAACTTGAATGCTTTATTTGTGTCCTTCTCATATTTACTTATCCGTAGCAGGCAAACTGGGTTAAGGGTCGCTTTTGGGATATTACCTCGTATTTATAAACGACAAAAAATGTTTAAAATATGCCAAATAGCTGAATGACAGGCAATAAATATAAAATTATCTTTTTTTATTCTCAATTTTATGCTTGTATATTAAATTTTGATATCTTATAGCATCTTTATAAAATATTTAATACCTCAGTAAATGGTTTAATTCAAATAAAGTTGGTATTTAAATATTTATTTATTGAATTTTAACTTATAAATTAGCAAGTTCTAATAAAAGAATTAATAATAGATTGATACCATTAAGTTGACTTCAAATCGTAGGCCACATATAATGGTTTTAATTACAAGACACAGGAAATTACCATAAATTTGTTAAATGCTCTCTGAAACGCCAGCAACCGAAATAATCATGAAAATTGGTGATTTAAATTTCCATATTCCTTTTAATTATCTACTGAGACGACGTAAATCTGTTTACTTATTTATTTTTTTTAAATTTTCCCTCTTGACTACTTGATACTGGACCATTTAGGTGTATATATTCTATATCCTATATTGTAATTCAATTATTTTATACAGAGTGTTTTATTTGTTTAAGATCGTTTTCGCCCGGCTTGGTGTAGTTAGTAGCGCGCATGCCTTGTATGCTAAGGGTCGCGGGTTCAAACCCCCCAAGTAGTCCGATAACTTTATTTAAGCCAAAACCAAATAAATGGCTTAAATAAGAATGCCTGGACCCCAAATACATATAGGTCTATATTCAAATAACGGTTATCGTCAAAAGTCTGATATGGCCTGAGTTGCCGAAAAGACTGTGTGAATGTGTGTGTGAGTGTGAATGAGAAAAAAGTGTGTTTAAAAAAAAATAATCCTTTTTGGCATCGGAGGCCATTTAGACTATTTATTTCAATTTAATTGGCTACCAATTTGGTAGTCAAATAAATTGAAATAAATAAATAAATACATTTTTATCACATAAGACGAATGCGAACCCTTGACCCCTAGCATATTATTTTGGCTTTAAAAACAAGTAATTATTACAACCATAAATATGACCACCATCTGGTTGCTTTTACCAACTAAAAAAAAGAATAAAAATTGAAAAAACTTTTTTTCTTAAATTTATGCATTTTTATTAAAATTTTAATTAAAAGAATAATAAGATGTTAATTAGTTTTTTCATATAATTGCTAGCAAAAAGAAAAAGGTTATGAATGCTCTTAGTTTTTAAGAGGGTTTTGACATCTAGGATAACATTGTTTTAAACAATTAATTAAGGCTATAGCAGGTATTAATGTTGATATCGAATGGTGAATTCGAAAATTTAAAGAATAGGAAAAAAATGATATCAATTTATTTGGCATTAGTCAAAAATAATCATCAATCATGATTTTCTATACATATATATGATATACAGTATTAATAGTGCCTATATTAAAATGATATGACAGTAAAATCAACCAGCTTCTCATGAATCAACCTTTACAATAACGTTTAAATCATATTCAAATAAATAATAATATTATCGCTTAAAATAATTAAAGATAAACTTTTCAAATTGGAGAACTCTTCGAAGAAAAGGAATGTGGAGAAAATACGAGTGGTGGGTGAAAGTTAATTAAAATATTTTTCTTTTACATATTTTTTTTGAAAATAATTTTTTTTTTTTTAAAGCAATTTTATATAATAATTTCATTTAGATTGCATGGCTGATTCACATTTGTCATTTGTAGATCCTTTGTTATGACTTGATATTAAAACTCAGCATAATATAATCGTGATTTTAAATTTTACAAAATTAGAGACAAGAATTATTTTATTTTTCTAACAATTGTAAGACAAAAAACTTTTCTCTCTCGACATAAATTTTTTTTATTTTTCTTAGATTTATAAAAACAACAGTGCCGTCAACCCTCTGGTTTTTTTTTTTAGACAACCTCCGACTTTACTCTGGCTTAATTTAATTCACACTCATTTTGGACAAACAAAATTGTTATGATTGAAGTTTGTATTTGTTTCGTGCGGCCCGCGTCTATCTAATTTATTCTATCCTATCTTAAGAGTAATAGAACACATTATTATTTTCTAATTCGAAATTCTTTCATCTATCTTAAATTATTAATCAAATTAATTTCATATAAATAATCATCACTGTTCTCATTTTCTTAATATAATATTGATATGGTTGAATAATGTAACGTTAGTAATCTCACCCATATGTTTATTCATGTGTTAATTAAAATAATTGATTTTATATTTCCATAGCTATCATATCCACACTTTAATGCAATTAGATAAATTGTTAAATAATATATCAAAATTTTTGTCTAAATGGTTTTTTAAGTGATTTAAAATTGAATATGTTGCTGATTTAGCAAATCAAGCAGCAGTAGCATGTGTGACTAATGAAACATATGTATTATTTTTATATGCATTTCCGGGATAGTGACAATAAAACATAAACTCATTGTTTATCATTTACAAGCCGAATAGATTGATTGTAACAGCTCTTGCAATTCCATGGTTGAATTATTCCTTGTTTCTATCATATATTTTATAGATGAAAACCTAATGCACTGAACGAATCCACAATTTTATGTTTTGATATAGTGATTCAATTTTGAAATTGCGATTTCGTTATCGTCATATTCACAATCTATAGGCCAATATTAAAAAAGATGAATAATGGAAGTACGAATATTGTAAAGAAAATAGAAACTATAATGAGATTCATGTTGATTATTTTCCCATTAAATACTGTATATACAGTACAGGGATATTTATTTTTATTAAAAAATTTTTTCTATAATCTCCCGAGTAAAAATGATTAAAGAATCCACACGCCCGCTTCAGGTCTGCATAGTGAACCTTGAAGGACAAACAGGGATATTCACGTCCACACCAGGGACACAGAGGAGGTGATACACATATCCACACCAGAGTGTGTGTACACAGTAGATCGAAAGTGACCAGAAGAAAAATGTGTGTCCCTGGTGCGGGTGTGTGTATCCCTGTGTCTCTGGTGTGGACGTGTATATCCCTGCGTGTCCCATAAGGTTCACTATGCAGACCTGCTGCGGGTGTGTGGATTCCTCGATCATTTTTAATTATTTTTACTCGGGCCCTTAGAACTGAGGTAAAACTTTTAATGACTACACTTACATAGTTTTAGCATGTGATAACGATGAAATAGCTTATTATATTATGAAGGGAATATATATGTTTCAAAAACTTATTTTATTCTGTATTGAAGGTAACCCAAATAACTTCTTATCATTCATGTTTGTATATTTAAATATAAAATTTATTTGAAAATTCCTGCTGTGTGATTCTAGTTAATTGATGAAGGACTTCAGGATGTCACAACAGAACTTGTAGTAGGCGGTGAGTATATTTGTGTATTTATAAACAAATATCACCACCAGCTACGAGTTCAGCTGTAACATCCTGAAGACCTTTATAGCATCGCTGCGATACAACGATACACCGGATAGACTGGAAATCCTGGGTTTGAAACTCGGGAGCCAAGGGTCACTTGATCCACCAGTAAAATAATATTCAAATTGAATAATAATTAATATAATATTAAAAGTATTTTTTTTTTAATTTAATGCAGAAATTATTTTATTGGTAATTAAACTTGTTTCTTACTAATTAATATTATTTTATATTACAAATTAGATTTTGTGGGCTTGAAGATAAGGCTAACCCTTTTTTGTTGAACTGATATAAGATACTGAATATCTTTGTAGAAAATGAAAACCGATTTAAACCTGGGCACATGTTGATTATTTTGTCTTTAAAAACACTTTATCATTCATACAAGCATATTGATTTCCATTAGCAAATTTTCCAAGCCATACTTTTTATCAGCGATAAGTTTTAAAATGCTCCATTTCCAGCAAAATCTGTTGTATTTTAAAGCTTTAAAGATAAGAGCTTGCGAGTAACTTAAAATAGAGCTTTAAATATCATCTAATTCGACTATTTATTACTATCAGCTTGAAAAATATAGTTACTTCCTTGTTGTGATTTACAATAGACTATTTAATCTTTGATTTAGTTATTTTTCTTTAGTCCGTTTTTGTTAGGTACGTAGATAGCTTTTTAGCCATTTATCATACTTAAATGGATTTTATATTTATCTTTGTAATTTTTATCTTTAATTATTTCCCTCTATCTTTGTAATCAACTCAATAGCCTCCATGATGCAAAACAAAGGGGATCACTGCTTAATCTCAGTGTCTTTCATAAGCTAACAAATCTTTCACTATACGATAAATTGCTACCAGAATGACTCTTTATGGAAAAGATTTTCACTTCCTCTTCTTCGGAATGGAAATGTCGAAACCCCCTGATTCTGATATTGGTAGGAAAAAACTTATCAAGTTTTATATATAATTACAATTTAGGGTATTTAATGGTTTTAAATATCGGTAAATAGTGGTCTGTTAATTTAAAAGTTCGTTAATCAATGCCCTTTGGAAGGAATATTTTCAAAAGATCTAAAAACTCATTCACTTTATTTTACTTTGCCCTCGGGTTTGGTGTAGTGCCTGCGTGCTAACATTCTATACCGAGGGTCGCGTTTTAGGATCCCAGGCATTCCGATGATTTTATTTAAGCCATTTGGATACGAAATGACTTTAAGAATGCCTGGATAAATATATATTATTTAATAACGGTTATCTTAAAAAGTCTTATATCGCCTGAGTTCCCGAAAAGACTGTGTGTGTGTGTGTGAGTGTGAGTGTGAATGGGAAAAAAGTGTGAATGTTTTTTTAAAACAAGAATTTACTATAAAAATGTCTAAATCATCTCAAAACTCTTACTCCACTAAAAATTAAACGATTTGAGGGATTGAAGTCGGGAGGGAATTCAGAGATTTTGTATAAGCAATCCATAAAATAATTCAGATTTCTAGTTCATTTTCATATATTATTAATTTAAGTTCAAATTTACCATGTGCATTTATCGCTTATTATTCATTTGAGTAATCTCCATGTGAATAATTTTCAAATTAAGTTTGTTTATATTATAATATTGATTAAATCTTAATTTATTTAATTTTGGGTAGGCTATGTTGTACATATTCTGACAAGGTGAAATACATTAATTTAGTTTTTTCTCTACATTTGCTTTATTTTCATACAAAATGTTTTTTTTTTCTCATTCACACTCACACTCACACACACATACTCACAGTTTTTTCTGCAACTTAAGCCATATATGACTTTACGATAACCGTTATATATGATAATATCTATTGGAGGTCCAGGCATTTCTATTTAAGCCATTAGGTACCCAAATGGCTTTTATAGTAAAATCAAACAAAAGATAAATGTTTGTCTCTTTACAAGTTTGTTAAGTATTGAATTAGTAGGAAAATAATCCATCCAATCGATCTGGAGAAAACTTGGTTGATAAAATAGTCATTTTTTTTTTTCAATTATATTTCATTTTAAAAACTTTTTCAATAACAACAAAAAATATTTTTCTAATACAAACTTTATAAATACGTATAATTTTAATAATTCACTTTTAAAGTTCGCTGTTTTTGAAATTTTTCACCAAGTAAAAGTTTAATAAACATTCGAAAATGAGTTACGAAAAAAAAACTTTGTATTAAATTAACACGGATAGAAATAGGTATTTCATCTATATCTTTTGTTGAAACGCATTTTCGAAATGCTAAAAGCATTTCCGTCTTCATTTTTTATTATAATTCTAATGTATTCTCTGTTT
Source organism: Euborellia annulipes (assembly GCA_023213315.1). Taxonomy (NCBI): domain Eukaryota; kingdom Metazoa; phylum Arthropoda; class Insecta; order Dermaptera; family Anisolabididae; genus Euborellia; species Euborellia annulipes. The sequence goes on along the minus strand of JAKCPI010018835.1, from coordinate 38,716 downwards.
CTTTTCAAAATTCATATAACTTATTCACTTTTCAAAGAAATCAAAAGAAGAACTATTATTCATTCGAAGTAGAGTAGACTGACTTCACATAAACATACCTACCCATGAAGGGAATTCGAACCACCCCCAACTCTTGAGAGGTAACCAAGACGAGCTATTAATTGTTTCTTGATGCCTGGATTATTATAATATGAGGATGTGGTTTAGATTCTCATAAAACTCCTTTTAACGATTTTGAATAAAATTTATAAACCAATTATTTTCACAATTTTTAATTAAAAATTTTTTAAAAATTTTAGTCTTTTTTTTTTTGAATATTCCAATTTTCGCTTAAAAAAATATTGACTTTACATAATCAAAGGATAATAATAAAATGGATGATTCAAAAAAGAATAGAAGTATTGGAATAAATAATTAAATAAACTTCAATTCTATACATTTCTTAACATTTTAGGCAAAATAGATTACAAACTTAATTATGTAAACTATTGAATAAAAATTTCAAAGTTTTTCCTCTCTAAAATAAACACATTAAAAAGTCTTTTTATTAAAAAAAAAAATTAAATTAAACAACTCTCCAAGTTTGTTATCATCTTAGTTTTTGTTTATTCTGAACAAAAGTATTTTTTTTTTTTTAAAGAGAGCAAGAGAGAGAAATTTGAATAAGATTCAATGGGTTAGATGCACTGGGTGTGTGACTTTGTCCATTTGATGATAGTGAATGTTTGCTTCTCTTAAAGTCTCTATGGACACTACACATGCCAGGATTTTGTTTCAAACTGTCGCATTAAATCGAGTGGAAAAATCAACGACATAGAAATACACTGACAGACTCGCATCCCCCAAACTGTGGATCCATTTACTTGGCTGCCAACTTACAGAAAAAAAGTGAATGCCTATAGATTGAGTGTTCGTTCATTCACTCACCCAGTGACTTACCCGTATATAGAGATGAGATCTTGGCGAGTTTAGCTATTAATATAGATCCATTTCCATTATGAAAAGATTTTTTTTTAAATAAAAAATCCGTTAATCTTTTGATATTTTATTTCATTTTATTTTTTTCTTTGTATATTTATATTTTTACTTTCTCTTACCTATATATATATATACATTGATATTGTTTTAACTCACCAGACTGGGACTTGGAGAGTTGGAAGGGAAATATAGGACTTTTTAGTCCATATATATTGAAGACAGTAAATTCGTTCACTCCTCGTCTGCACTATCTTCGCAGTCTAAGTATATCTGATATTAGGGACGCGAAACTATCCGATATTAGGAGCCAACACGGTTTTACATTTGACGGGACCTAATCTCGAAACCCTAACAGCTAGCTAAAAAAATAAGTGTATATTAAAATTAACGTTCTTCTCCAATGTAATTATCACCATAGCAGATTGAACATATCACTTTTAGTAGTTGTAGATAACTGTGAAATGCCTCCTCCAAAATATTCATAAATTCAAAAACCAAACAAATATTTTTCACAACTCGCACTGACAACAGATACATGGGCGTAGCCAGACATCTTGTTAGGGGGGGCAACCCCTCGTTAGGGCGAGAGGGGGGTTTGCGATTAATATATACATAGATTATTAATTATTTATTTAAATAAAAAAAATTAAATTAATGTAGTGGATTGGGGCGTTAAAAAAATAATTCCCAATGGGAAAAATATATATTTGTTTGTTTGTTTTCAATTTTTAGGGCAAGCCAGGGGGGCAACGGCCCCCCTGCCTCCCCCTGGCTACGCCCATGAACAGATAAGCCCACTCATCTTCGCTATAGGATAGAGCAGTGGTTCCCAACCTGGCGGCGATCGCCCCCAAGTGGGCGATTTGGTTTTTCATGGGGACGATAAATAAGTGGGGGGGGGCGATCGGGGGGCGATGAGTAATCATAGGGGGAAAAATTATCAGAGTTTACAAAAATTTAAAAGAAAAAACAAAAACAAAAATCAAAGAAAAATTATCCCATTTAGAGCAGCGTTTTCCAAACTGTGAGGCGCGCCTCCCTAGGGAGGCGCGGACTAATCTAAGGGGAGGAGCGAATATTGGCCACCAAGATCAATTTTCCAAATGATTGCTAGTTTTATAAATAAAATAATAAAATAATTTAGAAAATTCTGGGACGGAGTTTTTAATTTAGTATTAAAAATTTTTGTTTTTGAATTATTTTATTAAATGTGTGTGTGTGTGGGGGGGGGGGGGCGTCATACGATTAAATATTTTTAAGGGAGGGTTGTAACATAAAGTTTGAAAACCACCTGGCCCTAAGTAAGACTCATACTAGAAAATTATACTATGTGTAAAACCCAAAGGCGGATCCAGGGTTTTAATTTTTTTCTGACTAGTCGCGAAGCTCGCTGAAGGCGATAGCATTGTTAATTATTTTATTTATTAGAATAATAAGGGGTTGAAAAATTGAAAAAAAAATGTTTTTAAAATTTTTTTTAGCTAAATCGAAGTCAAATAAATAGAAAACATTCAAAAAATAGCGTTTATTATTATTTTATTATATTAAGGGTTGATTAGGAGGGATGAAGGGTTGAATTATTTGAGAAAGGCCTTGGAATATTCCAAATCACTTGTTGACATTCTTTTTCAGCTACAAATATAGTTAGATTAGAGCAAAAGTTATTTTTTTTACTTTTAATAAAAAGGGAATTGTTATTTTCATCTGTTTTATTCCTATACAAAGAGAGAGAGACAAGTCTATCTCTCGTTCAGTCGAGTGCGCGGCCTGCCGGCAGGCGCTGTTCTTTTTTTTGTGTTTAAAGTGAATCAAAGTGAATAATTAATATAGTGTAACCCACCCTGACCACTCCGTCAGCCAACACACCCTCTTGAGAGTCTTATTAAAGGTAATTATTATGCATTTTATCGTTGAAAAGAAACATATAATTTGACTGCGAAAAACGATTCTTTTGAATATGAAATTAAATATTTTGTATTTCACTAAGGGTAGAGGGAGAATATAAGCTGTTGAAAGGGGGAGGGGGAGTGTACGTGTCATTGAAAAAAAATTAGTTTTTTATTTTTTATCTTTTTTTTTGTCATTTTTTTTTTATCTTAAGTCACCATTATTTACCTTTATATAGGTACTTTCTATATGGCCTATATTTTTGTTAATCAAATTTCCTTAATATACTTTTACACAGGAGTGGATTAAGGGTTGAAAATTAAAATAAAATAAAAATTAAAATAATTATTTATAAATGTATTCAAATTATTTTGAGAGTAATTTCGCGGTGAAGGCTCGCATTTCCTTAAAGAGGGGGTTATGCCCCATCCCCTATAATGCGCAGGGATATTAATGTTTTTTAATATTTTACTAAAAATTAAGTGCATTCCGTTTGAGTTAAAATTTATTTATATTCCCTATTTAGCAAATAGGATATTGGGGTAGAAACATTTTAATGTCATTCTAAAATTTCTTATTACTGGGGCGGAATTAATTTTTGAAGATATCGAAACTCTCATAAAGAGATAGTAATAACACTGGGTAACTTAGGAACCCATCGAATCCCGTGCAGAATTTTGTAGAGGTTTTTTTCATTAGGTAGAAAAGTAAGAAATGATTAGTCCACTTAGAATTTTACTGGGGTGAGTTACCGCATCTTTTTGTATAAAGAACTAATCTCAATTCGGATTTGAATTTTTACTTCCTCTTACCTATATGTATAAGTTAATATACATATATATAGAGAGAAAGTTTTGGATTCATGTCGAAAATTCGATGTCGAGACTTTAATGGATATACACGTTTTGAGGGCCCCTGAATCCAAAAAAGTGGTTTTCCCGACATGTTCTGTCTTTGTGTCTGTTTGGGTTCAATTTAAAGCATGAAGGAATTGAGCTAGGAGGTTGAAATTTTATATTTAAGTTAGTCCCCCCCCCCCCCCCCGAGAGCGTGAAAATAAGATTTGAAAAAAATATTTTCCTTTAGGAATGAAAGTTAGAAGAAAACGCAAACATAATTTTTTCTTTAAAAATATATTTTAACAGCTGACGTTTCGGCTTTGGTCAAAGCCGCCATCCTCGGAGCTGTTAGTGGTCATCCGAGGATGACTTTGACCAAGGCCGAAAAGTAAGCTGTTAAAATATATTTTTAAAGAAAACATTCTGGTTGCGTTTTCTTCAAACTTTCATTCCTGATACAAATTCCACCAGCCATAAAATACCTCTTGAAATCCTATTGAAATTTAAAGAAATTATTGTTCTTGGGATAAATTTCCTACAAATTGAAAAATATCAATTTCGCAATCTTAAGTTATTTATCTTAACTTGTAAACAAAAAAATTTGGTGTAACCTTTCAGTAAGAGAAAGTTGTGTTCTGTGCTTGTCACACCATATTTTTTGTGTCGATTTTTTTGTGGGATCCATAAATTTGTCCGTTTTTATCTAACAACTCAATAATGAACTTTTTTGATTAATTATTTCAGAGTTCACATTGTGCTGTTAAATTATCAATTGCATATAGAATTCAGTCAAAAATTCAAAAGAATAAATTGGTAGCGCCTGCCTTGTTTGTATAACAAGAGTCGCGGGTTCGAATCTCAGATAGTCCGATGATTTTATTTAAGCCAAATAGCTTAAATAAGAATGCTTGGACCCCAAATACATATACCTATATATTCAAATAACGGTTATCGTCAAGTCTTATATGGCCTTGAGTTGCCGAAAAGACTGTGAATGTGTGAATGAGAAAAAAAAAATGTGAGTGATTAAAAAATAAAAATAAATAATGTAAATACAATTAACATCCTTACCCCACATTTCATCTAAAAAATAACAATTTTTTAATTAACATAAATGAAAAAATAACAAAATCTTGATATAAAAGTTAATAAAAGCTATGTTTTCATTAATATTTCTGGATCTCTAGGAGAAATAAACAAAAAAAAAAAATTGTCAATCGCCAACGTTGAACTTTATTACATTCCTTTCATCTTCAGAGCAACGCAAAGTTAATAACTTTTAAAAATGAAATCGAAAATCATCTAAATTCCATATAGCGTAAAACAACAATAAACCATCGCTTTTAATTTTGACTTTCCAATCTATTGACGCATTCATGAATATTTCGTTGAATTCATTAACAAAATACGTACCTCTAGCTTTATTAATTAAATATTTTCTATTAATTATTCGGTTATATTCATACAAATCCTTTTTTTTTGTTGCCATTTCACAACCCTCAAATCTATTTCCAAATAAATCCGATTATTTAGTTTAGTAATAATTATTCTAATTGAAATTTTTCTACTATTCAAAAAACATTTATTTTTACATTAAGCTATTTAATTATTAGACCTATAGTATTTGCCCAGTTTCTAGGAAACGCTCTCATGTAATTCACTAGACAAATATTTGCTCGTCAGATATTGCTAATCTGCAACTCCAAACCTTTCATACCCTGGATATGAGAGAGATCAACTATTAATAGATCGGGATCAGAACATGAATTATCGAATTATCCCAGCCAGCTCTAAAATTGTTTTGCAATCTTTATTAATCAGTTGTTTTCAATTTTGATAGCTTCATGGATATAGCTACAAGAATGACAAACGCTATTTTTATAATCCTGGTAAATTATAAACAAAAAATCTGGTGTGACTGGCGCACAGTACACAACTTTCGATTACCGAAGGTAGGGTGCTTGTCACACCAGATTTTTTGTGTCGACATATATTTAGTTCCCGACAGTACGGAACATATGATGAATTCAGATGTAAAATTTATAAGTAGGGGAAAATATTTATATTTTGTTACCATGGCAACCATTTCTCCTATCTTTTCTATGGAGTACAAGAGTAAAGTGGTCTTCAGAAGATTTCAATCGCAAAATGAGAATATACATTTTAAAGAGCATCTAAAAAATAATGGATTTTTGAATTTAAAAAAAAAATCGTTGGAGCAAATTTTGAGAAAATCGAAAAAAACTGAAAAAGTACATCAGTAAAGTACTAGTACTCTTTGGCCGATTTTGATTAAAAGCTTATTTTTCCGGTCCCGGGGGTGTTTAACTTAAATATAAAATTTCAACCTCGTAGCTCAATTCCTTCATGCTTAAAATTGAACACACACACACACCCACCCACCCACACACGCACACACACACACACACACACAGACAGACCATGTCGCGAAAACCACTTTTTTTGGATTCAGGGGACCTCAAAACGTGAAGATCCATCAAAATCTCGAAATCGAATTTTGACATGAATCCAATACTTTCTCTCTATATATATTTACATATATATATAGGTAAGAGAAAGTAAAAATGAGAATTGAGTTTTCCCGATCTTCTACTATAACTTTATATAAAAAAACTCCTCAATTTTAGAAGAAAAACATGAATATGTATCCAGATTTTATTTGATTGAATTAACGTTTCGGTACAAGATCTAGACCATTTTCAGAGCCGGCTCTAATCTAAATTTTTTTTTTAACATCTCTGTTTAAAAAAAAAAAACTTAAATTATTGCAAGTTTTCCAAAAAATTTCCAAAATTATTTATTTGCAGAGCTACTGAAAATAATACTCTGAAGTGTCCCTCAAGCTCTGGAAATCGGAGAGATAAGGAGAATGGGTGGAGGTCAAGTTTCCGAAATAATCCAATAAATTTAGCAAATTATTATCTAATTATTAAGCAAATCTTATTCAGGATAATATTTCTCTGACTCCTCCTCCTGTTAAAAGTTCCTTAGTTGTTAGTCATGACAGGGTAAAATGATTTTGCACCTCTCACGAATAATTAGAACACATTCTATGTCCATACATATACATTAATCATTGGGGTATTCTGAGTAAATATAATAAGTAATGAATCATCTAAAATTTCACTGGGGTCAGAGAAATGGAAGTGTTGGGAGAGTGGGGGGGGGACTGTTGAGTTTATAAACTAAATCTCTGGAAAGCAACAAATTCCTGATGAGTTGCATACTTGGTAATTTGGTGTATAACCAGTATCAAACATTCAATTTGAAATCATTTTTTTAATTCTTCTTTTTTTTCTTCACCATCTTTATAATTTGCTAACTAGAGATGACATCTTGAACTTTTCAAATATTAATAATAAGCCTCTCAAAATAATTGGATACCGATTAATTGAATAAATATCAATAATCTAATGATATATTATATTTTATTTCATAGAGCAACTCGGAGTTGGTTTAGTTGACAGAGACCGAGAACGGAGTGGTCATAGAAAGTTCCAACAACTAAACAAATCCAGCTTTCTGAGTTAAATTAGAGTAGACCTCTAATAACATTTTGCAAAATAAGTCTAAATTAAGAGTCTACAGAATTTGTATAATTTCAATTGTCTTTTCTATTTTTTTTTTTTTTTTTTTTTGATAGATTAAAAATCTTTTTATACCATGGTATTTTATTTTTATTATGGTATATTTAAATAAATGCCGAGTGTCCGTCTATCACGGTCTGTGTGACCAACTTCCCGTTAGCCCTCGGGCTTGGTGTAGTTAGTAGTGCGCCTGCCTTGTATACCAAGGATCGCGGGTTCGGACCTCAGGTCCTGAATTGCCGAAAAGACTGTGTGTGTGTGTGGAGTGTGAATGAGAAAATAGTGTGAGTGTATTTATAAAAAAAAATTCCTGTTGGAATTTCGAAATGAATTTTGCAACCTCCTAGATTACATTAAGGAGAGACTTGATAAAATACCCGGGCAGATCCCCATTTGCAGAGACTTAAAAATTCACAACTTTCAGAAAACAAACAACTGGGCCTCATGCCGGTTAGAAATTTCTGGTTTAAAAAGTGATATTGTTTTTAAATATTGATATTTGAAAATTGCTGTCTTGCTTATTCTGTCTTGTTTGAATTTACTTAACTATACAGAAGCTTTTTCACCTGTAGGCAGAAAAAGCACAATGAAAAAAAAAATAATACCATTTCTGCAATAGATAGAAAAAAAAATAACATTTTGATTTGCACAAGAGGGGGATGTTTTATCTTCCCCTAGAGAAAAACCAATTTAGCGAGAGGGTAAACCCACTCCTCCTCTCTCCCACACCCTTCACTCACCTAAAAGTAATTCGCACGTTCAGACACCCCCGCATCCTATTTTGAATATATTGCCTAGTTTAAACTTGATATATTCGCTTCCAAAACGAAAAAAAAAAAGAAAATTTTTATTTTTTGAGTTAGTTGTTTTTGATATTTATGTTAATATTCCAAATAATAAAGAGGCTGTTAAAGGCGGGTCGCGCAGCTAGAATATATTAAATATTTTTTATAAAATCATAATACTTCCAAAGGATCTAATTCAATTATAATTATCTGTATGAGAGTTAATAATTTAAAAAAAAAATTTATACACTTAAATTTGTATTTTTTGTCATTTAAAGTGGTTAAGGAATGTAGAGGAAATATAAAAATAAAGGTTTAAATATTTTCGATAACTTGTTTCTCAATAATTTGAAAGCGTTAATTATATATAATTGCATTTTCACTCGCACTTTTTTAGTTTAATTTTTAAACTTTTTTTTTTTTTTTTGGAAAATTGTCGCTGGATCACATGTATAAGAAAAGGACCGGAGAATAAAAGCCAGCATTTGATGGATTCCTCTACCATAATATTTAATTAGTTGATATTAAAATGAAATAATCAATAATTTTTGCTCATCTCTTTGAAGTTGTTTGTACTGATGTACTGATGCCGGTCGAAATATCTATTAATTAAAGATGATGTGAGAGGAGTCCATTAAATGCTGGCTTTTATTCTCCGGTCCTTTCTTTATAATTTTTACTTTCTCTTACCCTATATATGAAATATTTATTTTCTTTCAATAAACCCAGACTCACAGAATAAATATCGATATAATATATAAACACATTTTGATGGGAGATAACTTGAAATGTTTTATTAATTAATTCACTTTCAACATTGACATTATCTGGACCAATACACAGATGTAGAAGTCTCGCTTCTTATTTCAATAGCCAGAGATCCTCTTTCTATTCTGAGCGATAGAAAATTATATTATAATTATTACTGTTTTTTAACCGTTTAACTATTACTGTTTATTAACATCCATTTAAAAGATATGTTAACTTTCAAATAACGCCCTCATCATGTACAGTGACCGCCACAATTAAGTCCCAGCCTGGGAGATAGAGGCTTGAGTATATAGTATAGTTAGTATATAGTGAAATTTAAGGACCGAAAAAGTAAAATAAAATCATCTCTACCTCTTTTTATTTTACCTTTTTGGTCATTAAAATTATTTCATATTTACTGTATACTCAAAGCTCTAGCTCCCAGGTAGGAACTTAATTGTGGCGCTGACTGTACCATTCTTTTAGATAAAATAATCATAAGGATGAATTTTATACAAATAATAGACAAAAACTCCAATGCGTAATTCTATTAATTTAATGATAATGCATAAGAAATATATTTTTCTTATCTTTGATAAAAATTTTATTATAATTTTTACTCTAAAATCGAAAATTCTTTCTCCTGCAAATGATAAAAGTCGTAAACTCTGTTAAATTTAGATATACCCTCACTAATTATACATATTTTATTATTTGAATTTATACCTTCTTTAAAAAAGATAACATCTGAGAAAGCAAGGAAAGCTCTCTCTCTCTCTCTTTCCCTCACTCGGAGTAAAATTCTAGAGGGAAAACTTTTTCTTTTTCTACTTTAATTATTATTATAGTTGTTCATATTGCATTTGACATTGGTTCTTGAAGTTTCAAGTGTGTGATATGCGGTTTCTCATATAACTTTTGGCCTCCCCTATTATATAAGTTCCCTGCATGAATATACATGTATACTCTACATACAATGAATGACGAATTATTTTGTAACCCGAGGCAAAAAGGAGTTTCATCATACAATGAAAACACTAACTTAAATTCAATTCTAAACAATAAGGCCTGCCAAGCTGTTTTTTATTGTACTGTAATTTTAAACAATTGAAAATAGGACTAATTTATTTATTTGAAATTCCTATCGGGATCCCCGTTTATTTGCCCTAGGTGCTTTCGTGTACGAAGACACACACCTCAAACCCAACCGGCCTCTGGCCGTAGCCATCTACCGGCACCCCGTGAAGTTACATCATTTCCTATCTCTAGGTCCTCCTCCTGCTCTAGTCTCTAGCTAGTGAACTAATCCTTATTTCTGGTTCCAACCGGCTCCTTATATCCAACCTCTTCTATGCTATGGAGGATGTCCTAGTTGAGGAGGGACTCCCTCAGCACCGGCGTGTAGCCTACTTCTTTCGAAGAATGCATCACTGAGAGGGAACCTTCTTTACGTCCCTTCCACAGGACGGGATGTCACAGCAACTCCCTCTCCTCGTAGAGTTGCCTGAGGGCTATTGTGGTAAGATCCTATATTCCAATCCAGGGCTTGCTTGAGGATTTGTTTACATTAAATAAATATTTTTATTTAATGAAAAATCCCACACGCCAAGGATTTGAACAGGGATCTTCTTGATCTTCTTTGCAGAAGTTGACAACCTAGCTCACTACACCAGAGAGCCCTCAATAGGACTAATATACAAATGATTTGTAGATCTTTTTTAAGGTTTTTATTTTAATGGAAAAATTGAACCCTAGATATATCTAACTTATTAAGAAATATACCCAACCCTTCATTATACAAAATGTATAAATACCTATCTATAAATTCTAATGAGGATATCTCAAAGGAACTAGTCGTCAAAAATGAACTTTTTTTTCTTTCACAAGAAAGATATGAGATTCTAGAAGTATTTTTCATGCTGAAATCAAATATCATTTCAGTTTTGCCCCACCAGGCACAGTTTTAGAGAGGTTTGAACCGTATAAAATCATCTAGCGAGTTTCATTTTTTTATCCGAGGTGCTTTCATTCATGGAGACTTGAGAAATCAAAATCTCTATTAACTGTAGCAAAAAAATATCCATACACAAAATTGTTCTATTTTTTATTTTAAAAAAACTTTTAAAATGCCCTCGGGCTTGGTGTTGAATTGGCAAGTTTTATCCCGCCAAGTATAATACACGGTTTTATTCATTAAATGCTCTACCTTAAACACTTTCAACATGTATAATGAGTTTTATCACCATCCTTGTACTCATGTTTTTTGGTAGAAACTTGATAATATAAATATTATAAATTCAATTAAATTATACATATAATATTATCTAAGTTTCCGTAGTTAAATTTTCTCAAAATTATCTCTCTAGTCCCAGATGGACAATCCTTACCGTTTTAGAAATATATTTAAGAGAGATGGAAATTTTATTCATGAATACATTTTTCCAATTTTCCCTTTAAAAATTTTATTAACATTAGATTTTTGACAACCTTTCAAATTATTTCCCAAGAGTCTTGTTCATCTCATCCTCGCCCTGCTGTCAGTTTCAACCAATCAAATCGATACATTTCTCTTTCACATCATTTCATATAACTTATACTACTCGAATATACGAGTCACCTATATATCCAATTTAGAGGGAAGTTTAGAAGAAAATAAAGCCATTTTTAACATTCTTTTCCTCAGATATTTCATTTTTCAGATAAGATTCAAAAACGATTTTTTGAAATTTTTAATTTTTTCTCAAGTTTTTTTACGACCTAGCTGAACTCATTGATAATTTACAAAATATTTTTAAATAAATAAAGTTTTGTTAAAAAACTTTTGACTTTGAATTGAACCTCATGGTCCGAATCCTATTGAAAATATTTTTATTTTAAATAGACTATACTATAGAGAGAGGGAAACTATAGGATTCATGTGGAAAATTTTATGTCGAGATTTTGATCGATCTACATGTTTTGAGGTCTCCTGAATTCAAAAATAGTCTGTCCCGCAAAATGTTCAGTCTGTATGATGAAAATAAAATATGAAGGAAATGAGTTTTTTTTCCCATTAAGGTCTTTATCGGCATCGAAAGCCATTTAGACCCCGTCTCTATTTATTTCAATTGGGTTGGCAGCCAATTCAATTGAAATAAATAGTCGCATGAGATGAGATGCGAGCCCGCGACCCTTGGTTTAAAGGGCCAGCACGAAGGATATGAGTTAGAAGGTTGAAATTTGATATTTAAGTTAGGTACCTTTCTGGGGCCTGAAAATAAGCTTTTAAATAGCCCAAGAGTACGAGTACTTTACTGATGTACCGGTACTTTTTTGTTTTTTCCTATTTTTTAAAAATTTGCTTTAACAATTTTGATTAAAATTCATAAATTATATTTTTGATGATCTTTAAAATGTATATTCTAAATTTAAAATTAAATATACAAATTAAACACTAGGTTATTTGTTTCAAATATTTTATTAATTATAAACCTTTGATCTAGTGTTTAATTTTAATTTGCAAAATGTTTCAACGAAAACCAACGGACGAAAATTTAAATCTTATTCTCAATTTCACTCCAAAATTGTTTGACTCACACTTTACTCTTGCTACTCAGTGACAACACCTTTCAAGTTAATTAATAATACAATCACACACAATAAGCGATTAAATCTAAATCTACGAAATTCGATTTAATAGATATTCAGTGATATACTCGTATCAAAGTGCATGAATTTGAATAGACATATTCATGGAAGACATTATTCATAGTAATCGCCTGTCTGTTTTAATCCTTTTAGTACAGGTCCTTTAAAAACCCAAGATCTCTTTTATATCAATATTAAAATAATTAATATCATATTAATCCATCTCTTTTTTAAAAGAAGCTCATCTTCTGCAATATCGTCATAATTCAAAATTCGCTATTTTTGAATTAATGGCACCTTAAGAATAATAAAAAAAAAATAATAATAATAAAAAAACCTCTTTTATCTGACAGAGTGACATATCTGAACTTTGCATACTCGCTGCAAAATATCTGATTTTTAATTTAGAAATTACATATACAATAATTTAAGATATGTACAGTGAGGGACAATATTAAGTCCCACCCATGCGTTTTTTACTTGTGATTATTTCATTAATTTTAAAAAAATATTATTTATTTTTTAATAGAAACTTTCATGGTTCAAACCTAGAAAATTTCCAATAAAAATTTTCATTTTCTTTTATAAATACAATTAAATAATCACAAGTATAAAACGCAAGGGTGGGACTTAATATTGTCCCTCACTGTACATCGCGTATGTAGGCTAAGCCGCGAAACGAAATTTATTTAATTAAATATTTATTAATTCATATACCCGAAAAAAGTAAGGGTGTGCCGCCGGAAGATGAACCTTGGATCTATCAATTTGTACTCAATGTGCCCTTACCTTACCTTACTTTTTTTCGGGTATATGAATTAATAAATATTTAATTATATATCTGATTTTTTTTTTGCATCACAAGTTTTCTTAAAACTTCTTTGTTGACTTCAAAACTGTAACATTTCAGTTAAAAAGCTGCTTGTATGCAAGGTATACATGGGATATTTTTGAATATAAAGAATTAATTCCTACTGTATTGCTAACATTTTTAATTCAAGTTCCTATATAAATATGTTACAATTTTATTAAGTTTTTTTTGATCTCCTGAAATAACATAAATTTTGAGTTATGCCACTTTTGCAACAAATGAACGATCTGTACTTAATGTATATTAATTGATTCTAACAACTAAGAAACATCAGTCTTTGGCCGCGTATTTCCCCTATAGTAAAAACTAACTGTAAAATTCGAATAACATATCATCCTGTCAGTGTTGTGGGGTGTACATTTGCTTTTTCGCACGTGGAGTTCGCATGGGTTTCAAGTGTGTGTGTATGAGGGGGGGGGGGTAAGGGGTTGCTCTCTCCTCCTACCCTCTCTTCTGTTTTTGACGGCTCCAGCTCCCCTTGCTCTGCGGCTCTCTTTGTTTTGTTGTGCTCCTGCTTTTTGTTTTTGTTTTGTTTTTATATTGGGCAAACGTTGCTGACAGCTTGACTTATTTTGATTAATAGTACTATTCGCGAAGAAAAGGCTCTGATGCCTACTTTACATTTATATATCATATTCTTTGTTATACTTTATTAAACATAATATTATCATTTTTTATTCAAATCGACGTAAGATGGACATTTAGTTGAAATTTTCTTTAATAATTCTTTTTTCTTTATATACTAGGCATTCATTCTACCTTTGACTTCATTAAACGGTTTTTATATAATATAATTTACATTAGTAATAATGCGAAATATTAAAACAAATAATTGAGGGTTGTGTGATACTTACTTACTCATACACATACATCAACTGGTTATTATTTCCTCTCTGATAAATATATAATAAATTTTCTTAGTTGAATTACACGAATAAAAGTTATAGCTAGAATGAAATGTTAACAAAAACTCTATTATATTCTTATTTAATTTATGGACTTCTTTTCGAAACCTTTTATACTGACTTTTATTTGTTTAATTTCGAATATCTTTACCTTTTCATCATCAATTTCAGAATGCTTTAGAAAAATGATTCTCTTTATTCTTTCTGTTATTTGGATAAGAAACCTAGGGAAGTGGGATGGTTAAAAGATAGCTAAAAATGTTTTTACGTGTATTTTTTAAAATGCCTCTATCAATGGATGAATTCCAATTTTTCTCTTTAAGATAAAAAAATATCCTTAAATCGTTTATTTATTTATTTTTGGAGTACATTTAGACCAGTGCTTCTTAAACTTTTAGAAGCCCAGCCCTCCTCGGAACCCTAGTCAATATCTCACGGCCCCCCTATTTTTTTAAAATTCAGATTGGTTTAAAAACTATTTAAAATTTTGAATGCATACTAATCAACCAAATGAAATGCCTTAATATGCTTATCAATCCCGGAGACGTTTCGAGTTATATTTAATGTCTTTAATAATATCTCGAAACGTCTCCAGGATTGATAAGCATATAAAGGCTTTTCATTTGGCTGAACCTGCCCTTATTTAAATCAAGTATATTCACAGTTACCAAATTTCTATTCACTAATCAACCAATGTAGTGGAGTTAGTCGTTTGGGCACAAATAAATCTTAATAAATAAAATTTAATTTTATTTCTTTGTCTTGCTTCTCAATATGCAATTTTTAAGTTTTACAACGTCAATAATTTATTTGTTATATTTGTGATTCTTCACGATTTAGACCATCGATTATTAGCAGCTATTATCACTCAGGCCAGGAAATGAACTCTAAATCTGAAGTTGATAACCAGTGTCATGCCACAAGAATGTTGTGCGATCCGCAGGAAATATCTATTGCAATAGTAGACAGCCCAAATGTCTAACTACCGGGCTTTAGTCTCAATACATTTGCAATAGATTGCGCTTTAAGAGTCGGTTTCTTCATCCATGGTCAAGTATTTGGCTTAGATTAAGCTACTTAGTCTTGCCTTTCGAATTTTTTTGAACTGTGCGGATAATTCTTTTGAAAATGGCCCACTTTTCTAAAGGTTGCAGACTTCTGTTCCATCGATAAAAAATTGTCAAAATTTTGTTAGAATTTTGAGTTAATATTGAAAAATTAGGTTTATTTTTAAACCAGTGGCGTCATTTGGGGAGGGGGGGGGGCAGGAAAGGTTATTTGCCCCCCCCCCCCCCACGGGCTCTGACTTTTATAAAATTTTATATTATTCTAGATAAAATCTTTCAAAATATTTTCAATATCTACGAGTATATAAACTGTAGAGAATTAAACAATTAATTAAATTAAATATCTTTTGGCTCAATTTGAGTACATATTTGTAAGTAAATTTTAAGAAAAAAAATGTTTGCCCCCCCCCCCAAGAAAAAAATTTGCCCCTCCCAAGAAAAAGTTAAAATGACGCCACTGTTTTAAACAAAAAAAAAGCAATTCTTTGTTTTTTTTTCCCGTGTTTTTTTTCCCGTATCTTATTGAAAAATGTCTTCAAAAAGTATATTAGGCCTATACTATACATCTCCAATTTTCGATAATCAGAAATACAGATTCAACAGTATAAATCTTCTCAGACATTTCGGAGATTTTTAATAAAATTCCTTTTAGGAATTACACTTAGTCTTATGAATATGACGTCAATTTGTTAAACTCAACATTTTTTTTTATAGAATCTATAATTTTATGTTAATTTTATCAAAACTCTTTATTTTATTTTTTCTACACGTCCCCTCTTGAAAATTAAATGATATTTATTTAATATGATTGTGAATTCCGGTCGTTGAATTTTAGATCGTTTTTGTTGTCCCAAAATCTTCAATTTGTTACCAGAGACTGACTGAATCTCTGAGTAAGTAAGAGAGAAATGGAGTGAGCCGAAAGGCCTTGCCTTGACTTCCATCCGGACTTCTTGCCCCCCACTCTGATCTCCTTGACACCATCTGTTTGCATACTTGTGCCCCTGATATATACAGTGTACTTAAGCACAAAGTCAATATTAGCTCAGCGAGATTGGCCATTCCCACAGTCCTTTTTCCTAAAACATTAATTTCCTTCTCTCGTTCTCTTAATACTAAATAGAAAAGCAATCAAGTTATTCTCTCAGTCACCTCTTCTACTTATTTATAATGAATGTGTCGACATCTTAACTAAACATGAAATTAATATAGGATAATTAAAGCAATGAAGCAAGTCAATTACAAAAGGCTGGGTTCAGTTTATTAATTCTAACTCTATCAGGGATCATGAAAGATAAATTTAGAGATAATGTACAAGTTTTACAATATTATTAAAGGTTTGAAGCATTTTCCTTCTTTTTTATTTTATTTATTAGTTTAATGAATTTTTTTTAACTCACAGCCAAAATCAAATTAAATTTTTTTAAATTATGTCGTCTCAACCCAAAATTAACTAACCTACTATTTCGGTGAAGTAATTAAGATAAAGAACTTTAACTTTCAAGACACACAAGTTCAAGTTTTGGCTATCTAAAAATTAATAATGCCACAACTCAAAAATAAAATATGGGGATTGACTTCCCCGAGACTTTCTCGTATATTCTTTTGGAATTACGTCTGGGTGTGTATGTGGAACACGATTGCTTAAAACCAAACAGTAGATCGATGAAATTTTATATGCTCCTTAAACTAAATTGTAGATTTCTATCTACTTTTGAGAAAAGTCACTTGGAGTAGTACTTTACTTAAAAGTTTTTCAAAAATTTTGAAATTTTCAATTTTTTTGTTATATTATAATAAAATACTCTATTTTAAAAAGTTTTTATTCTTTGACATTTTTTCGAAAACTGAATAGTTTTTGAAATAATCACAGAAGAAATAGAAAATTTTCGTTAATTTTGATAAAATCAAAACAAAACATACAGGTGTCATTAAAAAAAGGGTAAATATAAACAAATTCATTTGTTTCACAAATTCATTTGTTTATATTTACCCTTTTTTTAATGACACCTGTATGATTTTGTTTTGATTTTTTATCAAAATTAACGAAAATTTTCTATTTCTTCTGTGATTATTTCAAAAACTATTCAGTTTTCGAAAAAATGTCAAAGAATAAAAACTTTTTAAAATAGAGTATTTTATCATAATATAACAAAAAAATTGAAAATTTCAAAATTTTCGAAAAAACTTTTTAAGTAAAGTACTACTTCCAAGTGACGTATTTACTCCAAAAGTTGATAGAAATCTACAATTTTAGTGTAAGGAGCATATACCAAATTTCATCGATCTAGCTGCTTTGGTTTTTAAGCAATCGTGTTTACACACACACACACACACACACACACAGACATAATGCCAAAAATGGTTTTTTTGGACTCAGGGAGGTCCAAAACGTGGAGAAACATCAAAATCTCGAAGTCGAATTTTTTTACGATTACATAACTTTCTCTATACGAGAAAGTAAAAAATACATAAAAGAAAAACACACACTTTTCAATAGCTCCCTGACATACCATTGAAATAAATTAAACAAAAACAACGTGCATATCCTCTGAATTGGAAGATTAAATTTACAATTAATACTCGATTATATGTTTTATTAATTAAAAAATCGCCCTCGGGGCATGGCGTAGAGGTTAGCGTGCTAACCTCATATACCAAACGTCGCGGGTTCGGACCCCAGGCAGTCCGATGATTTATTTAAGCCATTTGGATACCAAATGGCTTAAATAGAATGCCTGGACCCCATATATGTATATTTATTAATAACGGATATCGTAAAAAGTCTTATATGGCCTGAGTTGCCGAAAAGACTGTATGAATGTGTGTGTGAGTGTGAGTGTGAATGAGAAAAAAGTGTGAATGTTTAAAAAAAAAAAAAAAATTAAAAAATCTGGTGTGGTCGCAGAGCACGCAACTTTCTCTTACCTTTGGTGTTCTGTGCTTTCACACCAGATTTTTCGGGTCGACATATATTAGTTTCCGCCGATATATAGGTCTATATATATATTTTTTTTTAATTGGCCTAAGAAAAAACTCTTTCTCTTATGCCTTTAAAAAATTCTACTAAATAATCATTTGATTCATTAATATCGCCGGTATATTCAAATTCAACATGTAAAATTTATAAATATAATTGATTTATGAATCTCAATCAAAATCGTTAGAGCGAATTTTGAGAAAATCGAAAAAAAGCATCAATAAAGTACTAGTACTTTTCGACCGATTTTGTTCAAAAGCTTCGTGTCACGTCTCAGGGGGGTATCTAACTTAATAATATAAAATTTCAATCTCGTAGTTCTTTTCGTTCTTGAGATATTTTGTTCATAGAGAGGCACACACACACACACACAGGCCATGTTGCAAAAACTACTTTTTCGGACTCAGGGGACATTAAGACGTCTAGATCCATCAAAATCTCGACACCGAATTTTTGACATGAATCCAATACTTTCTCTCTATATATATTAACATATATATAGAGGTAAGAGAAAGTAAAAATTAACATATTAACATATTACTGTCTAATTGTAATATTAAGTCTTAATTTTTAATTAATAAATATCTTGAAACATAATTGAGTGTATATTTATTTTAATATTCATAATGTACAGAAATCCTAAGAGATAGGCAAAACAAATGACAAATTCATTAATGAATTTTTTGATTCTCAGACTCTGTGACCATACACATTTAGTTATTCATTTCTAGAAAATATTAACAAATGTACTGCGCTCTGTACTAGTTATATACCAATTACTCCATTAATTAATGTGTGGTCATTTGGATTGCCTACCTTTCAGTAATAAAGAAAAAACTTAATTTATTCGAATGATTTTTGTTCTATTAAGATATTAAGCGATCATACTTTTACAATATAGGTTAATATCTAAATATTTCGTTATTAAAAGAATAATACTAATAATTTTATTGTTTATTCCGATTGAGTGTGTAGTGATTGCTCAGCAACTGAATCCAGTTTAGTCAAGTTCATTTGAGTCAAGTTATTAAACTCACACTTGAAGGTCGTCAAAAGGATAGCCTCTCGGGCGAAATTTTCTTTCACTTCGCGGTCAATCACTCTAATGTTTTTTTTTTTTTTTTTTTTTTATTATCTATTTAAGATTGCATCTTCTGAAGATGATTAGAACAACTATCCGATCTTTTTACTCTTAAAAATAATTCTTTAATCAATGTTCTTTAAAAGAACCTATATTTTTAGGGTGTGATTCAAGGATATTGGCCAAGGTTGGAATCTTTGGAGATTTATAATAGATTATATATATAGAGATTGCAAAATATCTTTGTTGAAATGATGATGATGACAGGACACGCGAATTTTTTTCAAAACGCCATATAGCCTATAATTTTAATGGACTATTAAATATAAAATCAGGGCAGAGTTTCTTTTTTTACTTTCTCTTACCTAGGTATCTAATATATATAGAGAGAGAAAGTATTGGATTTATGTCAAAAATTCGTTGTCGAGATTTTGATGGATATATACGTTTTGAGGTCCCATGAATTTAAAAAAAATGGTTTTTGCGACATGATCTGTTTATCTTTCTCTCTTTCTGAGGGTGTGTGTGTCTGTGAACAAAATATCTCCAAAAGAGCTAGGGGGTTGAAATTTTATATTTAAGTTAGGTACCTCCCTGAGACGTGACACGAAGCTTTTGAACAAAATCGGCCAAAGAGTACTAGTACTTCACTGATGTAAATTTTCAGTTTTTTTTTTTATTTTTTTGATTTTCTCAAAATTCGCTCAACCGATTTCGATTAAAATTCAAAAATCAATTATTTTTTTGATGCTCTTTAAAATGTATATTCTCATTTTTGCTCTTGAAATCTTTTGAAGCACACTTCACTCTTGATCATAGGAAAGTGCAGTAAAGTACTAGTACTTTTTGGCCGATTTTTTTTTAAAAGCTATTTTCACGCTCCAGGGGGATGCCTAATTTATATATAAAATTTCAACTTCGGAGCTCAATTCCTTTATTCTTTAAATTAAACACACACACACAGAGATGACACAAAAACCACTTTTTGATTCAAGGGACCTTAAAACGTGTATATCCATCAAAATCTCCACATCGAATTTTTGACATAAAACCAATACTTTCTCTCTCTATATATAAATATATAGACTATATTATGCATGAAGGAACCAAGCGCCATTAACCTAAATCTGAGATAAAAGCCATTTCATTTGCACAATTGCAAACAAACCCAATGACATTGACATTTTTTTTTGTTTTATTCAAAAAAAAGTGAACAGAGTAATAATGTTGCGATTTAAATAAAAAATTCGATCTTTTTCCCTTCAAGATGGCCAGTATTATCTCAATTTCGATCATAATGGCGCTTGGTTCCTTAATGCATAACATGGTCCATATTTAGGTAAGAGAAAGTCAAAACACTTATTTATAAAATAAAAGCAAAAAAAATTTGAATTGTTTTAAAGTACACCCTTTCTGTGATTTTGATCTTTTTTTCATAAATTATAATAAATATTTCATTCTAATGTTTTAATAGTAATTTAATAAAATATTATAAAATCTTGAGAAAAATATTTATTTAATATCTCTTTTTTATTCCTTCTTCTTTTTAGTAAAAAGGAAGAGGTAGGAAGAGAAGAAGGGGGGGGGAGTAATAGAATTATATGAACCCTCGTCGTTGCTCCTTCATTGGTTTATTCATCTGCTTGCTTCTTCATTTTCTCTATGTTTCCATTAAAGTATTCATTTTATATTCACTTGCCGCATTTTGAAAATATTTCTTCGGCTTTTGCATTTTCACTCTCTGACCTCCTACCCGGTTTAGAATATGAGATAAAACTCAGATGTGACTGCCTTTAACCTGTTTATATACAATGCTATATGAAAACTTTTTCTTTTATACACTTATCTACTGTATATTGAAATTTTTTTTCTTGATTCCATTGTAGAATCAAATTTATTCATGAATTTTATTAACATCTACTATTATACAATATTTGCAGTTTGTGTTAAGTAATTAAGTTCTAAAAATGTTGATGTATTCTTTTTTTACTTTCTCTTACCTATGTATATATGTAATATATATATAGAGAGAAAGTATTGGATTCATGTCAAAGATTCGATGTCGAGATTTTGATGGATCTTCACGTTTTGAGGTCCCCTGAATCCAAAAAGTGGTTTTCGCGACATGGTCTGTGTGTGTGTGTGTGTGTGTGTGTGTGTGTGTGGGTGTGTGTGTTCAATTTTAAGCATGAAGGAATTGAGCTACGAGGTTGAAATTTTATATTTAAGTTAAACACCCCCGGGACCGGAAAAATAAGCTTTTAATCAAAATCGGCCAAAGAGTACTAGTACTTTACTGATGTACTTTTTCAGTTTTTTTCGATTTTCTCAAAATTTGCTCCAACGATTTTTTTTAAAATTCAAAAATCAATTATTTTTTAGATGCTCTTTAAAATGTATATTCTCATTTTGCGATTGAAATCTTCTGAAGACCACTTTACTCCTGTATTTCATAGGGAAGATAGGAGAAATGGTTGCCATGGTAACAAAATATAAATATTTTCCCATACTTATAAATTTTACATCTGAATTCATATGTTCCGTACTGTCGGGAACTAAATATATGTCGACACAAAAAATCTGGTGTGACAAGCACAGAACACAACTTTCGATTACCGAAGGTAAGAGAAAGTTGTGTGCTGTGCGCTAGTCACACCAGATTTTTTTACTGTTTATTTGACGGATAACCGTAGATTATTTCTGCAAAAATTTATAATACCAGCATATAGTATAGTACACGAGAGATTTAAACTTTTTTTAAATATCTACTTATACGGATATGCTGATTTTAAATTAAAATTATTTGACTTTTTACTTGAATTTAAAGCCATTTATATGATTTTATTTAAGCTATTTGGATACCAAATGGCCTGGACCCCAAATATGTATATTAGGCCTAATCAAAAACGGATATCGTTAAAAGTCTTATATGGCCTGAGTTGCCGAAAATACTGTGTGAATGTGAGTGTGAGTGTGAATAAAAGTGTGAGTGTTAAAAAAAAGAAGAAGCGATATTCGCCTTTGTATTTTAAGAAGTGTTAATATTTTATTTATTAAGTTTTGGTGTGTCGCAAAGTGTTAATTTTATTTAATTTTTTTTTTCTTTTACTATAAAGAAATTTGGAAAACTTGGGCTTAATTAATTTAGTCCTTTATTCAATTTAAAGTTATTATAATTGGCTTAACCTTAAAAAATTTTAAGCTCCGATGTAGAGGCTGAGTAGGCTACTTAAGGAAGAAATGGGCAAAGAGGGCTTTGTAAACGTCGATATGTGCTTTCCCCTTGACTCGTAGTTAAAATTACTAACAATTTCAGTTTGCGTCCTAACTAAAGACAAAAAGTTTGCATTTGCTAATCTATACCATAAGTAGGGTTATAATTAAAAATTGTATATTTATATTATGATTTAGCAAAGCGCTTGTTATAATATGTAGTAATAAATATATTTTCTACCTGGGGACTGCCTGTAATGCTGCTACTGGTAGCAGATCAAGGCGCTCCATCATTCAAAGCTAAAGCCTAATCTGACACCGGATTAATCTCATTTATCTGGCTTATTTTTAAGACAGCCTGTGGGAAATATTAATAAATACAAATGAATTTTTCTAAATTATATTGCTTCTAATTAATTTAGAAAAATGGGGAAAGCCTCATATGCCGAAAATACAACAAAAATAATACAAATGGAAAAATATCTGGTGAGACTGTTTGTATGCACAATACAAAACTTTTTCTTACCTTCGGTGATTGAAGCTGAGCTTGTAATACAAGCATTTTGTATGGACAAATATTTAGTTTTCGGCCTATATGAATTTTAATCAAAATAGAGCTAATTTTGAGAAAACCTAGAAAAAAAGTGTATCAGTAAAGTACTGGTACTCTTTGGCCAATTTTGTCCATAAGCTTCATGTTACGTCTCTGGGAGGGGGGGGGTGGTACTTAACTTATATATCAAATTTCAATCTCCTAGCTCTTTTCGTCCTTGAGATACTTTGTTTTCAGACAGGCCATTTTCTTTTTCCAATTCCATCATCTACATAGAATTTTTGGCCTGAATGTAATACTCTATTCATTAGCGTATATCGCCAAGAGAAAGTAAAAATTCACTGTCTACTTTGATTTTTTTCTAAATCTTATTTAAATATTTTTTTTCATTAAAACAAGCCAATGATAAAATTATCTTTTTTAGGCCAATCAATCTTTAAACACTGAAAGAATTTTTCAATTAAACAAAAACATTCTTATGTTTTAAATATTTATATTTACTCAGTCTTTTAATTAGGCGTTTGTTGAGTGAGAAATCCAGGATCACTTCTAATTCTTCTATCATATGTTTCCATGTTTGTTGATAATTTTCTTCTAGTTGTATCATTTCTATTAATAGATCTGTACCAAAAGTTGATCAAAGCTTAAATAAATTCTTTTAAGAGATGGTCGGTTGGCTTTTGTCTTCACA
Organism: Euborellia annulipes; assembly: GCA_023213315.1. Lineage (NCBI taxonomy): Eukaryota > Metazoa > Arthropoda > Insecta > Dermaptera > Anisolabididae > Euborellia > Euborellia annulipes. The sequence continues at coordinate 14,881 of JAKCPI010018835.1, read as the reverse complement.
TTATAAATAATAATAATCAAGATTGGGATTATTAATCATCACTATTCTTTTGGCAAATGACTTCTCTTAAGTATTTTTTCAAGACCACCCACCTTTCGTAATTGTAGCGATCCTGGTGGCCCTTTTATCACCTTACTGACTTTTATTATTTTTTTAGTTTATTTATCTTGTTTATAATTTATGAGGAATATCCATCCTGCTTTTATTTTATGCTTCTTGAATGCATCATCTCTTTTAATTCCAATTCCAAAAGAAATATTCATTATGAAATGACACGAACGTATTATACTTCGAATAATGATCATTCAATGTTAATTATAGATCTATTCTGAAACCTTTATTATTAATTCTCTAAAAAAAATTGTTTCTACAATACATTCATTAAGTTGGTTGTTTTCTACTTTGTGCTCCTTAGATGGCTTCTCTTTATTGTTTAATTCAACTTTGTATGTACATTATATTCCGTCATTATTCTCTATTTCTTAAGCTTTTAATTTCAATTTACTAAATTGAAATTTTACAACTTTATATTTAAACAATCCAAAATAATTATCCCATTTGGTCTTCTCTGAAATTTAATTAATTAGTCTGGTATGAATAATCATTTTTTTGATAAAAAACCAGTCTAAACTAACAACTGTCAAAATTCCATAGGTTTTTTTGTAAAAAATAATTCGGGATCTCTAATTACCTGTAAAGTGCCTAAGTTAAAACCGTTTCCGTCATAATTTCATCGTTTTTTATAGAAGAAAATGAGGATCTTTATTGAAAATTTTTTAGATTTCAACTATTTCTGTGCCTCTTAAAAAAGAAGAAAAAAATAAAATGGCCCAGGCTAGTACTGAGGACATTTTTTTAGGGGGAGAAGGGCGATTATAATTATTATTATTTTTTTTTTTTTTTTTTGGAAAGCAATTTTACAAAATTTGCGACAATAAAAAAAAAAAAATTAGACGTCTTTGCCAGCGTGAAGTTTCGTTACTCTGCCAAAGGATACAAAATTTCTGCGCGTTCTCTCCGTTCTTTGTTTGATATTTCATCAACCATCATTCACTAAAATAACTTATTTAATTCTTAAGTTATCACCAATCAGCATAATTTAATTTTCTATACATAATTTTTTTGCATCAATGAAAAAATTTGAAATGTCCTTATTATTGAAATTTACATTTGAATTGTAAATTACTGTCCATTCGATTGAATGGTCATGATTAGAGACCGGATTTTAAGCAAAATGCTTATTGCTCAATTTTATAAGCAACCATTAGATATTTAATTTCTATACGAATTAGGAAAAACTAAGTGCATTGAGATTGCATTTTTTATGCTTTTTTTGCTTTTTTTTTTGAGTTTTTATGCTTTTTTTCCTTTTCGTGCTTATTTGAACTTATTTTACGAATATTTATAATTTTTTTTTTTTTTTATTAAAAAACACACTTTTTTCCCTTTCACACACGCATACACCAGAGACTTGTATAAGGGGGGGGGGGGAAAGGGCCCCCCCCAAAAAAAAAAAAAAAAAAAATTTCAAAAGCCCCGCAGTGCGAAAAATTATAGCATTGTAAAAAAAATTTTTTCCGCAGGGTGAAAAAATTTGGTTCCGCAAAAACAATATTTTTCGCAGGGCGGGGCGGAATAAATTTAGTTTATTTAAAAAAAAATTTGTATACGCCATTGGTAGAGTAAAAATTGCTTATGAGATGCTTTTTTTCAACTTTTATGCTTATTTAACAACTTTTTATTCAAGTTTTTTATGCTTTTTTAAGCACTTTTTTTTCCATTTTTTTATGCTTTTTTGTCCGGTCTCTAGTCATGATCAAACTTTTTGATCTACTTTAAAGGAATATATTGATTAGCCTTTTCTTTTTTTTTCTCCTTTAAAGCCATTTTTTTTTTTTTTTTTACTAAATTAACATATGAAGAAGGCTTGAAAGAACTCATTCGATTCTTCGTCGCTTTCAAGGGTGACCACCTGTTAACACTAAGGATATGCCATTGAACCTCTTTTTTACATAGAATAAATTAGATCAGAGGTACATTTATCCTCTCTTTGAAACTTATATTTCACCAGATTTTTTTTCTTTCTTTTTTACTTTCTCTTACCTATGTATATATGTAATATATATATAGAGAGAAAGTATTGGATTCATGTCAAAAATTCGATGTCGAGATTTTGATGGATCTTCACGTTTTGAGGTCCCCTGAATCCAAAAAAGTGGTTTTCGCGACATGGTCTGTCTGTCTGTGTGTCTGTGTGTCTGTCTGTGTGTCTGTCTGTCTGTGTGTCTGTGAACAAGATATCTCAAGAACGAAAAGACCTAGGAAGTTGAAATTTTATATTTAAGCTAGGCACCCCCATGGGACGTGACACGAAGCTTTTGAACAAAATCGACCAAAAAGTACTAGCACTTTACTGATTCACTTTTTCAGTTTTTTTCGATTTTCTCAAAATTTGCTCCAACGATTTTTTTTTAAATTCAAAAATCAATTATTTTTTAGATTCTCTATAAAATGTATATTCTCATTTTGTGATTGAAATCTTCTGAAGACCACTTTACTCTTGTACTCCATAGAAAAGATAGGAGAAATGGTTGCCATGGTATCAAAATATAAATATTTTCCCATACTTATAAATTTTACATCTTGAATTCAATTGTACCCTACTGTCGGAAACTAAATACATGTCGACACAAAAAATCTGGTGTGACAAGCACAGTACACAACTTTCGATTACCGAAGGTAAGAGAAAGTTGTGTGCTGTGCGCCAGTCACACCAGATTTTTTTATTTTTGAATAGAAGTTTTATATCTAAAATGGTGCTGACAAAATATTTTTCTTTACTATAATTTTGATTTGTTTGTTTTTGTTGAGAGTATAGTGAACTGAAATCTTTGGAGATCCGATCACCGTTTTTATTTCATTCAAATTTATCGGTGATTAAACAGCTGAATCAATTCAAATAAAATATAAACAGTACAATTTATTTATATTATTCAAGTCATTCCGGCTTCTGAGGCCATTGGACTTTACAAATTTATTATATTTATTTTAAAATAGCTTTTATCAATGACTTTCAACAACCTTCTTCATATGGACTCCCTATCCAGATGTTGAAGTTGCTTGGTGTACTACTTGTGGACAAACATCTTGATCTCTTTTGCCAGACTCTTAAGATTTTTTTTTAAGTGTTCGGCATCTTAGGCCATTTGGACTTTAACCTATACTTTATTAATCACTATATATATTGGGATCCAGGTATAATTATTTATACCATTTGTAATCTAAATGATTTAAATAAATACATCCCACTTTCCGGACCTCTATGAATAAATCTATTTCAAATTTGGTTAAGTCTTAAAGTGCTTGTTATGGTATTTAGTTCTCGAGAAGTTTGTTAAGGTAGAGGGTCATACGATCCTTACTGAGGTTTTAACCAGCTTTTTCTTGACTTTTTTAGGCGAATGTCTTGATGGTTTTGGCATCATTTACTCTTTGCCGCGTGATTTTGCGCCCAATAGATGTGTTGTTTTTTTTTAAACCCTTTTCGGCTATTGCGGCCATTTAGGGGTTGTAATTTTATTCACAGGCTTATTGCTCGAGGTCATCAATCCCGAGCTTTTGCCGCTTAACCGCAACGATTAAGGCGACTGTTTTCCGTTGCCAGGGCCTCAACCTTTTATCTTTTTCTTTAGATGGAAATATATGAACATTGTTAAAGGGCATATACCGGTATTTAATTATTTTATACTTTCTCTTATCCTATTTTATTATTATTATTTTAAATTTGTATTTGCTTCGAACTAACCAGTGAGGACTTGTGCCTGTTTAAGTTAATTAATTGTGTATTTCTCCCTTTAACTCGCCTATTGCAGCTAAAATGACGCTATTATAATATCTTATTTAATTAAAATAACTTGTTATCCATCATGGGTTTTCTATCAAAAATTGATTAAATGTTTTAATTTTATAATTCCAAATTATATATATGTACCTATATATATATATATATATATATATATATATATATATATATATATATGTATTTATAAAAATTTCATTAATATAAATTGTTTATAATAAATAAATAACCGGGCGAAACATTACTTTGATAATCTAATAAATTACTTGTTTATTCTTTTTCCTCTTTTCCAATACGGTATTAATACGTTTCCCTTTATTAAAAGTTTGACATCCCCCAAATGACAGATGAATATTGAAACCTAATGGAAAACCCAAACCCAAGGGAATTGCTCCATTAAATGGGTTTTCTGAGTGTTTATAGCTTTATAAGTCGATATCAATTAAATCCAAAAGGTTTGACTCGATTTTATTTTTACGTGAGTGCTAAACAACGTCACCGATATTTAATTATTAACAAATTCTTATACATATTTTATTTTTTCATATTAACTTAGCCTACTTATTTTTTACTTTGATATTTTTAAAACTTTCTTATCCCATAAATTGCTGAACAAAAGGTGTTTTTTTTTGTAGTTTATTGCCACAATTTAAAAAAAAAGTAATTTTTACTGATACTACGAATTCATTTTGAATCCTGTTTTTTAAATTTTCCTATCCATATTTGCAATATATCGCTAGTGCGATTAGGGAAATTATAGCCATCGCAAAAAATTTCGATTACTAGTGACCACAAAGATATCAATTTCCTTTTTTAAATAATATACGTATCATGAGCGAAAACAAATCTTTTCTACGTTTGTTAAATATCATTTAAAAAAAAAACACAAAAAAACGGAAAATAAATAATAGATTTTTTCATACTCCATGTTTAAAAGTTAAAAATGTGTCCCCCAGCACACAACTTTCTCTTGCCTTCGGTAATCGAAAATTGTGTTCTCTGCTTGTCACACCAGATTTTTTGTGTCAACATATATTTAGTTTCCGCCGATATACATATATTAGAATTCAAGATGTCATATTTATAAACTTGGGCATCTTTCCTATGATGTACTAGAGTAAAGTGTGCTTCAAACAATTTTGAGAGTAAAATGCGAATATACATTTTAAAGAGCATTTAAAAAATAATTGTTGGCGCGATGGCCGCAGGCTAAAAGCCAAAAAAAAATTAAAAAAAAAAAAATTGTTTTTGAATTTTAATCAAAATCGTTAGAACGAATTTTGAGAAAGTCGAAAAAAACTGAAAAAAGTACATCAGTAAAGTACTAGTACTTTTTGGCCGATTTTGTTTAAAAGCTTATTTTCACGCTCCATGTCTAACTTAAATATAAAATTTCAGCCTCATAGCTCAATTCCTTCATGCTTAAAAAACAGACAAACACACACACAGACCCTTTCGGGAAAACCACTTTTTTGGATTCAGGGGACCCCAAAACGTATATATCCATCAAAATATCGACATCGAATTTTTCGACATGAATCCAATACTTTCTCTCTATATATATTAACATATAGACCTATTGAGGTAAGAGAAAGTAAAAATCCTTATTTAATTAAAAATATCTCTTAAATTTCACAAATTTTTATTAAATTTTAATACCTGAGTTATAACAAAAGTGGACTAATCAAGAAAGGGTTGCAAAATCAAAGACTGTCAGCCAAATTTTTTCTTTAAATATTTTATTGGTAAGACATTTTTTTCTTGATAGAGGCCATCTTCAGGTCCCAATAAGTGTCAAATCTTGCAATTGACTGCTAGATCGCTCACCTAATTAGCTGCCTAGTGCTAAATATATATACTTTTTGACACTTATTGGACTCTGAAGACAGCATCTATTGAGACCGAAACGTCGGCCCAATAAAATATTTAAGAAAAAAATTTGTCTGCTAGTCTCTGCTTTTGCAACCCTTCCTTGATACAAAGGCCACAAAACAATACTGAATAATTTATATAGAAATTTCATAATAAATATTAGTTACATCAAAATTAACTGTAATATTGATGAAATGGCTGCTTTATATGAATTAAAAACTTAATTTTTCACATTTTGTATAGGCCTAACTGTTGAACAAAAGGTGGTTCAAAAAAAAGAGCTAATTTCAATTAAATTTAGAACAGCCTTTACATCCAACTTGTTTACAAACCAAATTAAAAAAATCTGGTGTGACTGGCGCACAGCACACAACTTTCTCTTACCTTCGGTAATCGAAAGTTGTGAACTGTGCTTGTCACACCAGATTTTTTGTGTCGACATGTATTTAGTTCCCGGCAGTAGGGAATATTTGAATTCAGATGTAAAATTTATAAGTATGGGAAAATATTTATATTTTGTTACCATGGCAACCATTTCTCCTATCTTCTCTATGAAGCACAAGAGTAAAGTGGTCTTCAAACAATTTTGAGGGCAAAACGAGAATATACATTTGAAAGAGCATCTAAAAAATAATTGATTTTTGAATTTTAATCAAAATCGTTAGAGCAAATTTTGAGAAAATCGAAAAAAACTGAAAAAGTACATCAGTAAAGTACTAGTACTCTTTGGCCGATTTTGATTAAAAGCTTATTTTTCCGGTCCCGGGGGGTGTTTAACTTAAATATAAAATTTCAACCTCGTAGCTCAATTCCTTCATGCTTAAAATTGAACACACACACACACACACACACACAGACACACACACACACACACACACACACAGACAGACCATGTCGCAAAAACCACTTTTTTGGATTCAGGGGACCTCAAAACGTGAAGATCCATCAAAATCTCGACATCGAATTTTTGACATGAATCCAATACTTTCTCTCTATATATATATTACATATATACATAGGTAAGAGAAAGTAATTAACCCTTCCTATTTGCGTATTTGATTGTTATATTAATAGAATAACTATCCGTCTCTATAGGCACACACACATACCTAAAATCGCTACTATTGTATATAGATTAAAGGATTAATTTAAATGATGAACTGTATTAATATGAGAACTTAGGTTTAATATCTATTATTAAAACAATAATAATGCCTAAAGCTGTTTGCTTAATTATTTCACCCCCCTACGTTCTCTTAACGAGATAATTTTTTCCGCGACTAAACTTAGAAAATTAGAATATAAATTTCATTATGCTTCATAAAATATCCAAAGGACTTTAAAGGAAATTTTCTTCAATCTTAAATTCAAAAAGATAATTTATTCATTAAAAGTTATTAATTTTTTTTTCTTTTCCAATAAATGAGAATGTTTGAACTGAGAAATCTTGATTATATTTTACTTTGAACGTTTAATTGTTAATTGCTGTTTGGTTTTCGCGTTGATCGCGCAAACTTTTATCAATAAAGGACAATAGAATTTTCTCTCAACTGCAGAAGTTTTTCCAAGTAGAAGAGAAAGAGTAATTAATGGAAAAGGATAATTACTATTCTCTCTTTTGGCTTCATAATAGTAGTCTCATGAAACTAAGCTTTCCATTCTTAAGTGGCTTTCATTATTAAAAATTAAAACAATAGTTAAATTGAATTTTCTAGCCACATTAACTGATAAAACCTAATCAAATCTGATAAAATGTAGGGTTTCTAAAATCAAATATCTATTCAATAAACAGTGAATTGAATTCTTTGGTCTTCAGCTAGGAGAATGATCTATCTCTCTCTTGTAACAAGGCATGGGCAGTATCTCAGACATTTCATTATGAGATAATTTTTTAAATGCTAACTGTTAAAATTTCAACTAATAAAAATATCCTATCAATAGTCTATTGGTAACTAATTAACTTTTTTGATACAGAAAACCATAAAAAATTTCCAACCCGTTGAAGTTATAGAAGAAAATGGACAACTTTTATCTTTAAGAAGATAATTTTTCTAAATTTCATAAGTGAAATATATTGACAAAACTTGGCAGAAAAATCATATTTATATCAAACATAAGTTTCTATTATTTTGGTGGAATTCCAAGAATATTTCTTAAAATGTCCCCTAATTTAAATATTCCAATAATGTTTAATTTCACATTCAATTTAATCAAATGAACTTTTTTCTTTCGATAAATTATCTAAGCATATTTATCTTCTATATTCTTCGTAAATATAAAAATACACTCAGGGACTAATTTAGATGCACTTTAAAATGTATATTCTCATTTTGCCATTGAAATCTTCTGAAGACCACTTTACTCTTGTATTTCATAGGAAAGATAGGAGAAATGGTTGCCATGGTAACAAAATATAAATATTTTCCCATACTTATAAATTTTACATCTGAATTCAAATGTTCCGTACTGTAGGGAACTAAATATATGTAGACACAAAAAATCTGGTGTGACAAGCACTCTTACCTTCGGTAATCAAAAGTTGTATGCTGTGCGCCAGTCACACCAGATTTTTTTCAATTTTTATTTATCGACGCTTTGCTTCACTATTCTTAAATTATTCTTATGCCGGGTTGCAAGAAAACAGTTCTGTAAACATTTAAAAGTCTGTTAGTAAACATCGCTTTGGGCTTTAAAATTATAGGCTGTTGCTAAAGCAGCTTTAAAGGAACTGTTAACTATTCCCTACTGTTAAGATATATAGATAGATGCAAAACAATTGGGCCCCCGAAAATGACAGCTTTCTATGTAGTTGGCCATGTTGACCGCAAGGGCGCATTGTCAAATTGTATAATTTATAATAGTACCAAAATTATAAAAGAAATTAAAATAGTAATTATATTTGTATTCTTTAAATTTTAATTGTTAATATTAGGTTACAAAACAAAAAATGTTTAAATATTTAAATATCGTAAAATAAAAATAATAAATACGTTGGTTGCTCTGACTTTCAGATGTTAAATTATAAAGAAACTGGGAATATACTATAACCTCACTTTTTCTCTTCGTCAGATGAATATCTATAATAATTAATAATATCGCTTAATACGTTTCAGAAAATCAATTAAATTAATGTATTTCTATCTTACCTCTCTCGCGTGATAATATAGTCACTAAATTCTTATTTATTTCAATGAAACAAATCAGGTTAGTGGATACTTTATAATTTTAAGGTCCGAATTTCAGCATTTAGTTTATAGACAGTTTTTACGAACCAATCACCTTTAAATACGTTCTTGCAACCCAAAATTATTTAGCGGAAGGTTTAAACGACAAAAAGCGTTTAACGAGCCGTTAAATACGTTCTTGCAACCCGGCATTAAAGAGATTACATTAGTTTATCTTGAACTAACAATTGTAAGTTTAACTACTAAATTTCTTAAACATAAATATTAGGGTCCGACCGAAACAAGATTTTCAGCCGAAACCGAAACCGAATATTCGGCCTCAAGCTTAGTTTCGGCCGAAACCGAAACTTGTATTTCCTATAAAATTTTTTTTCATTTTACTTTTTTTTTTTTTTTTTTGAATTTTTTTTCCCTCCTGTGAAAATCATTTTACCTTTTTTTACTTTCTCGTATAGAGAAAGTTATGTAATCGTAAAAAAATTCGACTTCGAGATTTTGATGTTTCTCCACGTTTTAGACCTCCCTGAGTCCAAAAAAATCCATTTTTGGCATTATGTCTGTGTGTGTGTGTGTGTGTGTGTAAACACGATTGCTTAAAAATTAGGTGTTGGCTGTGTCTTCTACACAGCCGGTGGCTTTTTAACGTGACAACGTCTTTTGCTTGACTTCAAAAAAAATTTTTTTTTCTTACCTATATTGAAATATAAAGAGAGAAAGTATTGTTTTTATTTTTTTTTTTTACTAGTAGTTTGTTTTCATAAATAAACATGTTCAAACATTTTCATTGAAACAATATATGACAGGTGTGGCCAAACTTTTATCCATTAAGGGCGACATATGCTTAAAAAATGAGGTTTTTCGAGAAAAAAACCAATTTTGGAGTTAATTACTCGGGATTTTTTTATTTATTCTATTAGAGGTTATCTTTCTGCACTAAATGACATCTCATTTAGTCTGATCTGATTAGCCGTTCGGAATCTACAGGGGTTTAAAATTTCGAAAAACGAAATCCCGCCGAGTGCTCTCATGCGGTAAAATGACGTCATATCAAAAAAAAGAAAAAAAAGCCCTGGGGGTATTGAACCACTCTTTCTAAAACTATATTTAGATTTAATGTAGCTTTTATGGTCAAGTCGCTATGCGTTGCACAAGTAGGGCTATTTTTCGATATTTTTTTGTCTAAAAAATGAGGTTTTTCGAGAAAAAAACCAATTTTTGAGTTAATTACTCGGGATTTTTTTATTTATTCTATTAGAGGTTATCTTTCTGCACCAAATGACATCCCATTTAGTCTGATCTGATTAGCCGTTCGGAATCTACAGGGGTTTAAAATTTCGAAAAACGAAATCCCGCCGAGTGCTCTCATGCGGTAAAATGACGTCATATCAAAAAAATGAAAAAATAACCTCTGGGTATTGAACCACTCTTTCTAAAACTATATTTAGATTTAATGTAGCTTTTATGGTCAAGTCGCTATGCGTTGCACAAGTAGGGCTATTTTTCGATATTTTTTTGTCTAAAAAATGAGGTTTTTCGAGAAAAAAACCAATTTTGGAGTTAATTACTCGGGATTTTTTTATTTATTCTATTAGAGGTTTTCTTTCTGCACCAAATGACATCCCATTTAGTCTGATCTGATTAGCCGTTCGGAATCTACAGGGGTTTAAAATTTCGAAAAACGAAATCCCGCCGAGTGCTCTCATGCGGTAAAATGACGTCATATCAAAAAAATGAAAAAATAACCTCTGGGTATTGAACCACTCTTTCTAAAACTATATTTAGATTTAATGTAGCTTTTATGGTCAAGTCGCTATGCGTTGCACAAGTAGGGCTATTTTTCGATATTTTTTTGTCTAAAAAATGAGGTTTTTCGAGAAAAAAACCAATTTTTGAGTTAATTACTCGGGATTTTTTTATTTATTCTATTAGAGGTTTTCTTTCTGCACCAAATGACATCCCATTTAGTCTGATCTGATTAGCCGTTCAGAATCTACAGGAGTTTAAACTTTCAAATTAGAATTTACCGCAGCGCGGTAAAATAAAATGATAGGAAAAAAATAAATGGTGAATTCTTTAGCTGAAAACTCATTCTTTCTAACCGTATATTTCCCATAATTATACCTCTTAAGACAGAGGAGTTATTCAAGCCAATAAACTTTTTCGTGCATGCCCCTCTAACATGCCACTATAGACACATGATTTGTAAGACGTTGTCACGTCAAAAAGGGTTAGAAGAAATACCAGTCTTAATTAGATGTGGTCACCTAAGTGAATAAGATCGAACTCATTAAACATTTATGAATCTCCAAGTCACTTCTCTTGAGTCCGAGAAAAGCAGGCTATTTGGACATATGATTGCTTCAGAAGAAAGGTGATTTGAATCTTTGTTTTTAACATTTATCCTCCTTGTCCCATATATAAATCGATTCATTCAAAGCTAAATACTCGAGGAAGGTTCTACTATTATCACACGAACATGTCCAGATGAGGAGAGTGCGGTTGTGTACCTCCCTCTGAAACAGGCATAGTTTTCAAATCTTAGCTTTTTTACTTTCTCTTACATCTATATATATGTTAATATATATAGAGAGAAAGTATTGGATTCATGTCAAAAATTCGATGTCGAGATTTTGATGGATAGACACGTTTTGAGGATCCCTGAATCCAAAAAAGTGGTTTTCGCGACATGGTCTGTCTAGTTGTGTCTCTGTGTGTATTCAATTTAAAGCATGAAGGAATTGAGCTAGGAGGTTGAAATTTTATATTTAAGTTAAGACATCCACTTAGGGGTGAAAACGGCAAAGGTACTAGTACTCTTAATTACTAGTACTTTAATTGACATCAGGGGTTATTTAAAAGATTTTATTTTTCAAAAGTGAAAATGTATCAGTTTTAAAAATAAAATTAAATAAAAGAAGACATAAATTGCCCCCTTCTATAGGATTCCGGGAGGGGGCAATGTACCTTTGCCCCTCCCCAGTTCCGGCGCCTATGCCCAGGATCAAACCTGGGGGGGGGGAATTTGCTGACCGTCCAGATTGTGACATAGCTTTTTTTATATAGAGAGGAATTAAAGGCATAAAAATCCTCGAGTCCTAAATCATTCCCCGTCGCCATCGCCTTACCTAATTTTATTTCGTTTCATTACTTTATAAGCATTTAATTTTTTTTCTTGCTTCTAGGGGAGGGGGGGGCAGCCCCTCTGCCCCTCGCTGGGTACGCCCATGTACAGGTGTTTAAACTTTCAAATTAGAATTTACCGCAGCATGCATGGGCGCCGGAACGAATTTGAATCAGGGGGGGGGGGCAAGAAAAATTTTTTTTAGAAAATAAAAATAATTTACTATGTTTAAATAGTATAAAACAAAAACAAATCTACTATAAAACTTTTAAAAATTTTAAATAAAATCACAATTTTAATAAAAAATTAAAATTTAAAAAAAAAATTAGATAGTGATTTATTTCAAAAATTTTTGGAAAAAATTTGGAGAAAAATGAATTTCTCTACTCTTTTAATTTTTTTCCCAATTTAGAAGATTTTATTTTTCAAAAAGTAAAAATATATCATTTTTAAAAATAAAATGAAATAAAAAAGAAATTTTGCCCCCCCTCTGTCCCCCCTGTAGGCAGCGGCGTAACCAGCCTTTGAGGGCGGGGGGGCGAAGCTCAACTAGGGCGCCGATTTTCCAGGGGGCTCCGCCCCCTGGACTCCCTTGCTCGCCTTCGGCGAGCAATTGCCCGCCTTCGGCGGGCAAATTTCTTACATCCTGTAATTTCCTCAGCGAATTTGTAAAACAAATGAATTATTTACATGTTTTTTAATGACACCTGTATGATTTTGTTTTGATTTTTCTTTGCTTTTACGAAAAATGTCTTTTTCTTCTGTGATTATTTCAAAAACTATTCAGTTTTCGGAAAAATATCAAAGAATAAAAACTTTTTAAAATTGAGTATTTTATCATAATATAACAAAGAAAATTTCGAAATTTCAGAAAAAACTTATTAGGAAAAGTACTACTTCCAAGTGACGTGTTTACTCCAATATTTCATAGAAATCTACAATTTTAGTGTAAGGAGCATATACCAAATTTCATCCATCTAGCTGCTTTGGTTTTTAAGCAATCGTGTTCACACACACACCCGGACGTAATTCCAAAAGAACATAGGAGAAAGTCTCGGGGAAGTCATTCTCCGTATTTTTTTTAAAACACACTTTTTTCCCATTCACACTCACACTCACACACACATGCACACAGTCTTTTCGGCAACTTAGGCCATATAAGACTTTGACTTAGAAATTTGGTATCCAAATGGCTTAAATAAAATCATCGGACTGCCTGGGATCCGAACCCCCGATTAGAGCCCTGCACGGGTACGGGTTGGCCCGTAGGCCCGTTACCTACCCGGCCCGCGGACCGGGCCGGGCGGGCTTTGGAGGCCATGAAAAAATTACGGGCGGGTACGGGCGGGTAGCAAGTCTAAATAAACGGGTTCGGGCGGACGGGCATGCAAATGAAATTTTATTTAAAAATTGCTAGACATTCGTTCATTCATTCACTAAATCTCGGGCGGGAATGGGCGGGTTTGAAAAAATTCCGGGCGGGCCGGGCGGGCCTGAAGAATGGTAAAAGCCCTTTCATTTTGAGAAAATCGAAAAAAACTGAAAAACTACATCAGTAGGCCCTAAAATACTAGTACTTTTTGGCCGATTTTGACTAAAAGCTTATTTTCACGGTCCCGGGGGCAGAGGCGTACCGAGGCAGTTGGGGGCCTGGGGCGGCACTAGAAGAGGGGGCCTTATATTGAATTTTTTTTTTTGGGGGGGCTCATCTTTAAATATCCCTCTCCTCCATACATAAAAATATTTTTAAAATACCGTATATCCCTGAACCCCAAGGGTCCCGGGGCCTCTCAAAGAGAAATTTTCATTAAATTTTGATTTTTTAACTAAATTTTTGTTTTTTACTTGAGCCCTGAGGGCCCCGGGGCCTCTCAAAGAGAAATTTTCATTAAATTTTGATTTTTTAACTAAATTTTTCGTTTTTACTTGAGCCCTGAGGGCCCCGGGGCCTCTCAAGCAGACAAATTTTCATTAAATTTTGATTCTTTTAACTAAATTTTTCGTTTTTTACTTGAGCCCTGAGGGCCCCGAAGGGCCTCTCAAAGAGAAATTTACATTAAATTTTGATTTTTTAACTAAATTTTTCGTTTTTTACTTGAGCCCTGAGGGCCCCGGGGCCTCTCAAAGAGAAATTTTCATTAAATTTTGATTTTTTAACTAAATTTTTCGTTTTTTACTTGAGCCCTGAGGGCCCCGGGGCCTCTCAAAGACAAATTTTCATTAAATTTTGATTTTTTAACTAAATTTTTCGTTTTTTACTTGAGCCCTGAGGGCCCCAGGGCCTCTCAAAGAGAAATTTTCATTAAATTTTTTTTTTTTTATAAATATATGGGGGCCTATGCTGGCTCGGGGCCTGGGGCGGACCGCCCCCCCCCGCCCCCCCCCTCGGAACGCCACTGCCCGTGGGGTGTTTAACTTAAATATAACATTTCAGTCTCAGCTCAATTCCTTCATGCTTAAAAAAGTTTTGAATTTCAAAAAATTAAATATTAAGGCTTATACGAATCCTGAGTAAATCTCCACAGCCATAAAACATCAAATTAAGGCTTATATATTGCAAAATAAAAAAAATTTTAATTATAAAGCCTCTATATACGTTATTTATTATTTTTGGAATTAAATTCATTTAAAATAGTAGAATTCAAGTTGTAATATAATTTTAAAAGAAAACAATCAATTTTTTAAGACAATCGGTAGAAAAGAATATGATAAAATCACATACGCTGGGCTATATCTTAGAGGCCGTAGGGCGCCTATGCCGGTTCCGGGGGGCGCCAAGGGCTCGATGCGCCTGGGGCGGGGGGGCTCGAGCCCCCCCCTCGCCCCCCCCTGGTTACGCCACTG
>JAKCPI010018834.1:0-11603 GCA_023213315.1 Euborellia annulipes | reverse complement strand
ATATCTCGATATATTCTGTGAAATAACCAAGTTTGAAATCATGAATAGAAATTTTTTACGAATAACATCTGAACTCCCAAACGGATTGTCATGTAATTTGCTCCAGGTTTATTGTCCTAATTATTATGGCTGAGTTGGAAAAGATGTGGTTCAGAGGAAGCTGAGAAAACCGTGGTTTGCGATAATATTTTGCCGCTCTTTGAGGTCCAATTCACTTCTAGTTTTATTACCTTCTTAGGTCCACTAAGGAATAAAAATTTGCCACACCTCATCCTAATTCGATGAGTAGCTCCAGAGATATAACAGGGTAAGCAAAAAAAGCACATCACACACACACACCTACAATTTCTTTTTGCATTTCTGGCGTCATAGTGTAAGATATATAAAAATCTGGTGTGACTGTGGCACAACACACAACTTTCTCTTACCTTCGGTAATCGTTGGTTGTGTACTGTGCTTGTCACACCAGATATTTTTGTGTCGACATGTATTTAGTTTCCGACAGTATGGTAAATTCGATTTTCAAGATGTAAAATTTATATGCGAAAATATTTATATTTTGCTACCATAGTAATATTTCTTCTATCTTTCCTATGGAGTACAAGAGTAAAGTGGTCTTCAGAAGATTTCAATGGCAAAATGAGAATAAACATTTTAAAGAGCATCTAAAAAAATAATTGATTTTTAAATTTTAAACAATCGTTGGGGCAAATTTAGAGAAAATCGAAAAAAACTGAAAAAGTGCATCAGTAAAGTACTAGTACTCTTTGGCCGATTTTGTTCAAAAGCTTCGTGTCACTTCCCATGGGGGTGCCTAACTTAAATATAAAATGTCAACTTCCTAGCTCTTTTTCGTTCTTGAGATATTTTGTTCCCAGAGATACACACACATAGACAGACCATGTCGCGAAAACCACTTTTTTGGATTCAGGGGACCTCAAAACGTGAAGATCCATCAAAATCCCGACATCGAATTTTTGACATGAATCCAATACTTTCTCTCTATATATATATACATATATAGAGGTAAGAGAAAGTAAAAATTGAGGGATTAAATTTTTTTCACAATCATAATACTTTCTTCTACACTGTATATAATGTATTGGCGGGAAAGTAGGTATTATTTATCTATTTGTTTAAAAAGAAAGAATGTTGGCATCAGGCCACCAGCCATTTCTGCCACCGATATTGGCGGGAAAGTAAAAATAAATATTAATAGAATATGTAGCGAAATTTCATAACTTGAGCAACTTAGCAAAATAAACAATTTAATTTTTGACTCATTCTTATATCGACATTGCGCAATATTAGATGCTGCTGCTGCTGCTGCAGCAAAATGATTTTGCATCTTTTTAAATTGATTCCTTTTGTAAAAGATGTTTCTTGGAAACAAGAAAAAAAAAAAAAAAACGAGAGTCTTTTTGTTGTTATGTCACTGGCATAACATGCAAGCGTGCATGTTAAATGATTTGCCTTTTGGCTTATTTTCATACATCTGTCATCACTAATCTAAATATGAATTATCATATTAAAACGAAGACAATGGAGCCACTGTGATCTAGTGGCCAAGCTGGCCGTTTTTAATAAATCACCCCCCCTCCCCCCACCTCCTTTTAGGGCTCGGATTTCGCCCTATTTGCCTTTTTTAATTTATGGCTTAAAATTTAGGCCAATATGTGTTATGTATACGTTTCATGAAATTCTGAATAAAATAAGAGGCATTTGTTAGTGCCTATAATGCCTATTTTGGCCAATTCTGGGTTTTTAGTACCTATTTCATCTATAAATGCCTTTTTTTAGTGCCTATTTTAAGTTCAAATAGCCAATTTCAATTTTTTACGAGCTATACATAGCCTAAATTTAAAATTTTTTTGAATTATCAAGAAATTATTTCGGTAAAGGGGGTAATTACCCCTCCCCCCCCCCCGAGATTTGAACAAATTATTTTTTTCGAAAAAAAATTAATTTTTAATGTAAAATTTTAAAAAATTAGTACTTAAAAATTTGATTTGTATTTATATTCTGTCAAATAAGTACAGAATGCGCCTTTAAATTACCGAAATCAAGAAAAAACTGTGCGACGAGTCACACCAGATTACCAAAAATAAGACATCAATTTTTAAAAATTTTTTATATTATTTTTACAATAAATGCCTTTTCAAGTGCCTATTTTAATAATTTTTAGTGCTTAGTTGCCTGCCTATTTTAGAGATTTTCAGTGCCTATAAATCCGAGCCCTAGTTATAATTTAGTAAATAACTGAGGAGGCAATTGAGGATAAAGAAATTAATGTCAAGTTAAAAGCAACTAAGGTTCAAAGTCAAAAGATAATCCAATTATCAAGAATGCCTCCTCCTGAGGAAGGAAACGGGAACCCACCTCAGTTCCCAAGAGTAATAATGTTTGCACTCGGATGTCGCCATCCAACATTTTTAATATACATATATTTATATTATTATTATTATTCTTGGGGGTGTCCCCGAAAAATCAGCGTGTGGAACGTCCCCCAGTAGCCTTCGGTACTTGGTATTTTAAAATCCATATAGTAAATTCAAACCCCTAAATGGCCTCAGTACTCGAAAAGGGTAAAAGAATCTTTATTATGTGGACCGTCAGTTAAGAAGCGATTTCTCGAAATTCCAATTTAAGGGGGCCCCAAATGATCATTTTGTTATAACATTTTTATTGGGTTGAATCTACATTAACTTTTAACTGATTGTGAGATGAGCTATCCATTTTATTTTTCGTTAAAATGAATGTCCTAACATAATTTCAGGTTTGTTTTTTTGAAACTCGGTCTCTAAGCAAATCCCCAATTTTGGGGGAAAAAAAAAGATTTTTAATTTGAATTTTACTATTTCTTGAACAACTTTTTTTAGACCTAGATATGATATTAATTTAGTTTTTTCATTCAAAGTTTATTTAAATAAATGAGACCGTCCACTTGAAAAGGAACCAAATCTTCCCAGATAGCACAGTTCGTCTTATGCACGTACATAAGACGAACTGTGCTATCTGGGTTCACTGGGCTAAATTTTCAGAAGAGCCGATTTACTAAAAAACGATGAAAGGGAGTTGCTGTCACATCCCGTCCTGAGGAAGGGACGAAAAGAAGGTTCCCTCTGAGTGATGCATTCTTCGAAAGGAGTCAGTGCTGAGGGAGTCCCTCCTCAAACTAGGATATCCTCCATAGCATAGAAGAGGTTGGATAAAGGGAACCAGGTGGAACTAGAAATAAGGATTAGTTCACTAGCTAGAGACGAAAGCAGGAGGAGGAGTTAGAGATAGGAAATAATGTAACTTCACGGGGGTGCCAATAGATGGCCACGGCCAGAGGCTGGTTGGGTTTGAGCTGTGTGTCTTCGTGCATTTAAACACCTCGGGTAATCCCGATAGGAATTTCAAATAATAATAAAGAAATTTATTTTTTACTTTGTCACCATTTCATTTCAATTATTATAGGTTGGATATTAAAGTGAGCGTCTCGAAAAACGGTTAGAACACTTATGACTACCGAGTTACTCGAGGCGGCAAGAGATGGCGTTAGTTTTTTCCATAGGAATACATGGAATTTATTCCATTTCATTCTAGAGCTTCCAGCTAATTAATTAAGGGTGAAAATTAATTATTTTTTAACACAATGATTACTAATTTAATTATCTACAACTTATAGAGCTCCTTTTTTAAAATATCTTTTATTTAATGCGATTAATCTAAAAAAAAAAATTTATTTTTTCGATAGTCAAAAAAAGGGCTTCCATAAGTTGTAGATATTTTAAATAGCTTTAATTTAAAAAAAAATTTGAGGTCGATAGTAGGGTCCGACCGAAACAAGATTTTCAGCCTACCGAAACCGAAACCGAATATTCGGCCTCAACCGTAACCGAAACCGAAACTTGTATTTCCTATAAAATTTTTTTTTCATTTTACCTTTTTTTTTTTGAATTTTTTTTTCCCTCCCGTGAAAATCATTTTACCTTTTTTTTAGGGAGACTAAAATTTTTTTCTCCCTCAAGTGCAAATTATTTGACCTTTTTTTTTTTTGCATGCGAGTCTCATCCCATTTTTTCAGACTCTGGTTTCGGCCGGCCGAAAGGTTCGGCCACTTTTTGGCCGAAACCGAAACTACGGCCGAAACCAGGATTTTTGGCCGAAACCGTAACCGAAACCGAATATTCGGTCGGTTCCTAGTCGATAGCTTCAAAATTGTGGCCGCTGGAAAGTCCCAAAATTAGAACCCCGAGACGCGCACCTTAATGATTTTTACATTTTTAGATTAAAAAAAAAAATACAATTTTCATAATAGGAATTTTTTTTAATCGATCATAATTAAACAAAAACCATTCTATTATGTAAAATGCTCATGAATTTAAAAAAACGCATAAAAAACACAAAGTTTCAATGCGCTCTCCTGAAGCCCCTTAAGTGAGTTTTCCTCCAGCTAGTTGTTGACAGAGAGAATCACTTAATATTAATTTATCACCAATACAGGAGTTTGCTGGTGATTAAAGAAAAAAAAAATTATGATTTATGATCAAAAAAAACAAAACATATTAATGAGTTTATGAACAAGTAATTAATTAATCAATTAAACACACATGCTTATCATCATCACCTATTGAGAGAGAGAGAAAAAAAAAAAAAAAGCACGGCCGGCCGGGTGGGCATTAGATAACAGTTTTGCGGTCGATACTTATCGTGTGCGTGTGAGCGAGCGTGCAAGGGGGATGCTGAGGCGCATGCGCCGCCGCATGCGAGAGCAGGGCAAGTGCACTCGGAGTGGGGGACACACATCGACACATGTGTCAGCCAAGGCGGTATTTCAGTTGTTCATTCACTCTTCTCGTTAAAGCATTTAGTGCGTGAGTGTCCTCTCATCATCTACTGAATTCACTCACCCTCAATCAAATTGCATTTATAACAAGGTAAGTCGATGTTGTTCATTCAACCCAAGAGGTGTGTGTGTGTGTGTGTGTGATGTGCATTCCCATTTAAGGGCCCGGCCGGTCGACACCTGACCCGGATTAATGTCCGGCTTAGTAAGACAGGTCTTTGCTTATCTCTTCTTAATATTGTATTATTGCTATCTTCTCTTGTTTTATTCATTTTTAAGAGTTTTTTTTATTTTTATTTTATTCAACATTCTCTCGTTAATCCCATTTAAATGTCATCATTTTATTGATTTTAGAGGATTAAAAAAAAAAAAGAATATATATTGAAATAAAATTCATTTAAGTTCAATAGATTGCTTTCGTTTGCAATAATCACAAAAATCACAAAAAATAATTATTCTATGATAAAATTTTGCATCTCTTCTCTCTATCCATATAAAGGATAAAATTAGAGAAAGTTGAAATTTAATATATATGATTAATTATAGAATAATAATTGTGAGATTTAATTATTCAATTTTTAATTTTAATTATCTTTATCTATATTATATTACTTTCTCTTACTTATAAGGAGAAAGTATTGGATTCATGTCAAAAATTCGACGTCGAGATTTTGATGGATATTGAGGTCCACTGAGTCCAAAAAAGAGTTTTTTGCAACATGAAATATCTGTCTGTGTGTCTGTGAACAAAATATCTCAAGAACGAAAAGCTGAAATTTTATATTTAAGTTAGGTACTCCCCTGGGACGAGATAGAAAGCTTTTGAAAGCTAAAGTACTAGTACTTTACTGATGTACTTTTTCATTTTTTTTTTTTTCCGATTTTCTCAAAATTCGCTCCAACGTTTTTTGATTAAAATTCATAAATCAATTATTTTTTAGATGCTCTTTAAAATGTAAATTAGGGGTAGGTGACTCCCCTTATTAAAGGGTTGACAAATCTGGAATTCTTTCATTGGAAAGCATTGTGTTCTCTCTGCCCTTGTGAAAAATTAAAGATAATTAGAATAACGAAATGATTAAATCTCTTAAATGAGAAATAATAAAAATTGCTATTTAATTCAATTTTCTCTTTTTCTTTTTTAAAGCAAGAATACTGTGAATTGATAAAATTCGTTTTACTCTAAAATTTCACTCGTCGAATATTCATGGGACGGTGGATATTCGAAATTTAATGTTTTTAATTTAAATTGAAGAAAGATTTTTTTTTTTAATTCTTCCACAGGGAACAAATTGTTAAATAATATAAAATTGTTAGAGAGATGAATAGTTGAATCAATATGTAGTACAGTGGTTCCCAACCGGTGTGCCCCGGCACCCAAGGGTGCCGCGAGAATGCCTAAGGGGTGCCGTGAGATATTTAGAGAAAAAAATAATAAAGTTTTGCTAAAAAAAGGACAAATGATTTTCACGCAAGGGAAAAAAATTTTCCCCAGGGCAGAAAAAATTTCGTTTTGATAGGGGAAAAAAAGAAGGGTGCCGCTAGTGAGTAATATTATTCTCAACGCACCTTTGGGGTGCCGTGGACTTCAAAAGGTTGGGAAACGCTGATGTAGTAGAATAAATAAAAGGCCAAGCAGCTATGTTTATTTATTATTGAACCCAGAACGACGTTTCGGTCGAGTATGCGACCATCTTCATGGCTAGAGTTCACTCATTAGAAAAACCTCTTAAGTTCTTTGACAGACATTTCATAAAATTCATTACGATCTATCAGATATAATGCATTCAGCGCCAAAGTCAATAAAAATTGTTTTCATTTATTTTGACTTTGGTGTTGAATGCATTATATCTGATAGATTGTAATGAATTTTATGAAATGTCTGTCAAAGAACTTAAGAGGTTTTTCTAATGAGTGAACTCTAGCCATGAAGATGGTCGCATACTCGACCGAAACGTCTCTCTGTGTTCTATAATAAATAAAGAAACATAGCTGCTTGGCCTTTTATTTATTCTACGAATATAAAATTTTCATAGTGTTTACCAACATAAAGCAAGTGCAAATTAATGATTGTCATTTGTTTCGGTGACCTTCTTCAGAAACTAGGACTTATTCAAATAATCATTTAAAAATTGGGTGTGGGCCAGGCAGCGGCAGCCTTGCATTAACTCTGATGGTGGCTCAGCCTATGAATTTATATATTACAAGATATACATTTTTTTAAATTATTACTTGTCTAACAACTGACGGAGGCAGTTCTAAGGATTTTTTAACCCCTTTGTAAATAGAGCGCTATTTATATGGCCTTTCTGTTCTATTGAATGTGATTGATATGAATTAATTTATGATAATATCTCCTGAAGATGGGTGACGTTTAGACCCGAATGATTCGGGCCGAAAACAAGTCTTTCTTTTTATTTCATCTTTTTTCTGTATTAAGACCTGTCTCCGCATTGTCTTTGATTTAAAAATTTGTTCAATGCTTCAGAGGGTTGGTTTCTCTTTTAATAAATTTTTTACTTTCTCTTAGCCTATATATGAAATATATAGGAGAGAAAGTATTGCGATCATGTCAAAAATTCGATGTCGAGATTTTGATGGATATACATGTTTTGAGGTCCCCTGAGTCCAAAAAAGTGGGTCCCGCAAATTGGTCTGTGTGTGTGTGTGTGTGTGTATGTGTGTGTGTGTGTGTGTGTGTGTCTGTATGTGTGGACAGATTTTTAGCATGAAGGAATTGAGCTACCGGATTGAAATTTTATATTTAACTTAGGTACCTTCCCACACGCTCAAAATAAGCTTTTGAACAAAATCGGCCAAAAAGTACTAGTACTTTACTGATGTACTTTTTCAGTTTTTTTCGATTTTCTCAAAATTCCCTCCAAGGATTTTTTTTAAAATTCATAAATGAACTATTTTTTAGATGCTCTTTAAAATGTATATTCTCATTTTGCCGTTGAAATCTTCTGAAGACCACTTTACTCTTGTTCTTCATAGGAAAGATAGAAATGGTTGCCATGGTAACGGAATTTAAATCTTTTTCTTTTTATTAGATTAAAAAATCAATTATTATTTAAATTCCCATTTATTTTTTTTTATTTCTGTTTTAATTGTTTCAAAGAAAACATATATATATATATCTCTCCCACTTGCAAACATTATCGTCTCTCTCTACTCTTTTTAAATTCCCTTTCCACCTTATCTTCGCATAGAAATAATGTTAATTTCCTATAGGGATTTGTATGTTAATTTCGATTCAAAAGGGGGTCCCCTTTGGAACTTTTTACGCATTTAAAATTTTTTTTTCCAATTCTTATGAAATTTTGTATTTATTTACGATTCTATATTGTGTATAAAATGTCCAAATATGAGATTAAAATTTTGAAAAATAACCATAGTTTATTTGAAGCAGTCAACATTTAAAATGCAAGTTTGAAACTAAGGTGCTATCGGAAACTAAATATATCTCGACACAAAAAATCTGGTGTGACCAGCACAGTGCGCAACTTTCTCTTACCGAAGGGTAAGAGAAAGTTGTGTGCTATGCGCCAGTCACACCAGATTTTTTTTTCGTATGGACGTGAGTAGAGCAATTTATTTGTTGATCGATTCGTTAAAATGAGGGCAGATATTAAATTAGATTGTATCAACACAAATCTTGATTATTAGGTTTATTATTTTATTATTAGTGCCTTCTGTGGGCTTCACAGCTAGCCTCCCGCCTGAGACGGACCCTTCGTTTAGAATTAATTATATTATGTAGTATATAATACGAGGAGACTCGAGGCTAATCGGATTAGCTGCGCATTACGAATCTAGAATTGCTATACAACTCGGGTTCAAATCCCACTTGCCGTGGAATTTTTTCAATCATTGACAATGTCTCCTCCGTCTCTCTGTTATTTGAGTTTGTCTCTATTGAGAGATGTGAAAAAATAATAATAATTAGGTTATACGCTGTGATTTTTTACTCAACTCGTTTTAAATAAATATACATTAAGAAATAAATACCCCCTCAATTATGTTAAACCTTCGGTAATAGAAGTTGTGATCTGTGCTTGTCACACCAGATTTTTTGTACCGACATATGTTTAGTCTCGGCCGATATATTAAAATTCAAGATGTAAAATTTATAAATATGGAAATTTTATATTTTGTTACCATGGCAATCACTGCTATTTTTCCTATGAAGCACAAGAGTAAAGTGTGCTCCAAACAATTTTGAAGACAAAATGAGAATAAACATTTTAAAGAGCATCTAAAAAATAATTGATTTTTGAATTTTAATCAAAATCGTTGGAACAAATTTTGAGAAAATCGGAAACAACTAAAAAAAGTGCATCAGTAAAGTACTAGTACTTTTTGGCCGATTTAGTTCAAAAGCTTCGTGTCATGTCCCAGGGGGTACCTAAATTAAATCTCAAATTTCAACCTCCTAGATCTTTTAGTTACTGAGATATTTTGTGTTCACAGAAACACAGACAAATTTCCAAAATCCATTTTTTGGATTCAGGGTACCTTAAACGTTTATATCCATCAAAATCTCGAAATCGAAATTTAAAATGAATTCAATACTAGCAACAAATAGACAGGGCTCCTGTTGGTTTTTACTGTTTAATTATTTTTTAAAACTTTTATACACAATTTACAATAATAATTTAATATTATTATATAATATACGTTCAAGTAATATCTTTGGAAAAAACGAAATCCCAGGACAGGAAACGATTAAAGGTTGTGTGGGGCAAAAGAAATAATTTTTTTACTTTCTCATACCCTATATATGAAATATATAGAGAGAGAAAGTATTGCGATCATGTCAAAAAATTCGATGTCCAGATTTTGATGGATATACATGTTTTGAGGTCCCCTGAGTCCAAAAAAAGTGGGTCCCGAAAATTGGTCTGTGTGTGTGTGTGTGTGTGTGTGTGTCTGTATGTGTGGAACCATTTTTTTAGCATGAAGGAGTTGAGCTAGCGGATTGAAATTTTATATTTAACTTAGGTACCTTTGAAGAATCTCAAAATAAGCTTTTGAACAAAATCGGCCAAAAAGTACTAGTACTTTACTGATGTACTTTTTCAGTTTTTTTCGATTTTCTCAAAATTCCCTCCAAGGATTTTTTTTAAAATTCATAAATGAACTATTTTTTAGATGCTCTTTAAAATGTATATTCTCATTTTGCCGTTGAAATCTTCTGAAGACCACTTTACTCTTGTTCTTCATAGGAAAGATAGAAATGGTTGCCATGGTAACGGAATTTAAATCTTTTTCTTTTTATTAGATTAAAAATCAATTATTATTTAAATTCCCATTTTTTTTTAATTTATTTGTGTCTTTAATTGTTTCAAAGAAAACATATATGTCTCTCTCTCTCTCTCTCACTTGCAAACATTATCGCCTGTCTCTCCGTCTTCTCTCATAGGCCTAATGTTAATTTCCTATAGGGATTTGTATGTTAATTTCGATTCAAAAGGGGGTCCCCTTTGGAACTTTTTAGGCATTTAAAATTTTTTTTCCAATTCTTATGAAATTTTGTATTTATTTACGATTCTATATTGTGTATAAAATGTCCAAATATGAGATTAAAATTTTTGAAAAATAACCATAGTTTATTTGAAGCAGTCAACATTTAAAATGCAAGTTTGAAACTAAGGTGCTATGGGAAACTAAATATATCTCGACACAAAAAATCTGGTGTGACCAGCACGGTGCACAACTTTCTCTTACCGAAGGGTAAGAGAAAGTTGTGTGCTGTGCGCCAGTCACACCAGATTTTTTCTTCAAACATTTCACGAAAATAATATTCCAATGTCATTTAAATATCTAGACCAAAATACCTGGCATTGTATTATTCAAAATAAAGGGAACAATAAGGAAAGAGAGCAAATTTTTTATTTTTTTTTTTTTTTTTTTTTTTTTTTACCTTCTATTATTATAAGGCCACTCACAAATGACGTCATTAACAAATTATTTACAGTAATTAAATTTTAATCTATTGATATGTGCGTGCGTTTCCTTGGCACTTAAAGGGATTGTGTGCTGGCTGTACTTTCACACCAGATTTTTTGTGTCGACATAGATCTAGGTTTCCGCCGGTATAGTAAAATTCAAGATGTAAAATTTATAAACATGCGAAAATAGTTATGTTTTGTTACCATGGCAACCATTTAGCCTATCTTTCCTATGAAGTACAAGAGTAAAAGTGTGCCTTCAAACAATATTAGGTAAGAGAAGGTAAAAACAGTGGCGAAGCTCGCCCATAGGAACTCTCGGACGCCGCCCCTCCTAAAGATTTGAAAAAGTAAAAAATAACTAAACACCCATTCAATTATAATTATACATCTAACTAACCAAAAGTGTTTTATCAGTCGCGTACATCGAAAATATAGGGAAAAAACAGGCAAAAATAGCGCGAAAAGTGCGTATTTATAGCCGTCGGGCGCTGTCCTGAACGCCCCAATCCATCAACATGCAGTTATACGGAGAGAGAGGTGTGGTGGGGGCTGCTGAAAGTGCTCAGCGCGCGTAAGCTTGAGCCGAATGGGAGCTTTGGGACGCCGTCCGAGCATGCAGCAGAGCGAAGCATCAGCTAGTCGCCGCACAGCGCGCCGGCGTTCCTTAACTTTTTAACCGCATTCGCTAAGTCTTTAACGAATGTGTGATTGGTATGTAGTGTGATTTAGTGTGTATGGTTTAGTGTTCTCTTGGGGGCCCCCCGAACCCCCCGGTGGTGCGCCCCGGGCATTAAACTCACGAGCCGCCACTG
>JAKCPI010018833.1:0-57005 GCA_023213315.1 Euborellia annulipes | reverse complement strand
GATACAAGAAGAAGTTGCACCAAGAAGGTACAACCTCTGTAGTCCGTGGTGGACCCTTGTAACGTGAAGATAAGGGGAGATTTAGTGATTGGGTAGAAGTCGAAGGTATCTGTGGATGCTGGTCTTGAAAGATTGAAGGTCATAAGTTGCTGGAAAGACGGTCGGGGGAAGAGAGTTCCAGTCTCTAGATGTCATGGGGATAAATGAATTGGCGAATGCGTTTGTTCGATTAGTATCCAGTTTAAGCGCGTAGGGGTGTTGAGTTTTAGAAAATCGTGTATTCCGCGCAAATGAAGCCCTTGGTGGGATTATCGATTTAATTTCGTCAGAACAAAAGCCATGGTAGTATCTATAAAAAAGGGAAAGGGCGGAGACAGATCTACGATGGGCTAGGGAGTCGAGAGTGTCAGTTAATGTAGGATCGCCTATCAGTCTGATAGCTCGTCTCTGAATTGCGTCCAGGGTTTCAAGAGAATACTTGGAGGACCCTCTCCACAAATGCGAGCAATATTCAAGACAGGGGCGAATTTGAGCCTTGTATAATATAAGGAGTTGAGTGGGGGTGAAAAATCGTTTGGTTCGGAAAAGAAAGCCAAGCTTACATGCTGCAGCCTTTGCTACTGAGATAATATGGTCATTCCAAGAGAGGTCAGAACCTAAGGAGACACCTAACAATGATATTTTATTACGAAATTCCAATGAGCTCGAATCAAAGGAAATGTCCGGAAGGTTCCTATCTGCGCGCCTAGAAATTAGGCAGCATTGTGTTTTACCAGCATTAAAGTTTACCAAGTTGTGAGATCCCCATTTCTTTAGCATGCTTAAGTCTGAATTTATTGAGGAGGCTATGTTTGCGCGATCGTCTAGTAAGGATTGAGCGTTGTGGAGGGTGCTATCGTCAGCGTAACAATGTATTGGATTGGAGGGCAGATTTAATAGGTCATTAATATAGATAATAAAGAGCGTGGGAGAAATGACTGAGCCCTGAGGAACTCCAGCATTAGTATTAAAGGACGAGGATGATATTCCGTCAACCTCGACTTTAATAGAGCGGTTTGAGAGAAAGCTCTCAAGCAACTTGCAGAGGCTCGGGGGGGAGGCCAAATGCAGGTAATTTGGCAAGAAGATTTTTGTGCCAGACTTGATCGAAGGCCTTTGAAATGTCTAAGCCTATTACGAAAGTCTCTTTACCAGTCTCTAGTGCTTTATTCCACATATGAGTTATATATGCTAAAATGTCGCCGGTGGACCGAGATTGTCTAAAGCCGTATTGACTATCATGGATTAGTTTATTAGATTCTAAATGGTGAAGAACTTGCTCATTAATTATTTTTTCCATGATTTTGGAAAGAACCGAAGTTATAGCGATCGGACGATAATTGGCTACATTTGAAGAATCTCCTTTTTTTTTTTATTGGTTGAATTCTTGCAGTTTTCCAGCTCCCCGGAAATGAGCCAGTGGTATAAGAAAGTTTGTAAATTTTTGAGAGAATAGGAGCAAGTTCAGGCGCGCAATTTTTGATTATACTGGTGGGAATGTTGTCTGGGCCAGCGGCTGAATCAACATTTAGGTTTTTGATTATCTTTAATATTTTTGGTATTCTGAATTTAATATCCGACATAATATTGGTGCTAGGGGTATAGGGCGGGGGGTCAAGTCTCTTGTCGTCTAGGGTGGCATTGGTTGCGAAGAATGAAGCGAATGCTTCAGCTTTAGAGAGGGCCTCAGTGGCTATTGAGCCGCTGGGAAGATTAAGGGGGGGGGAAACGCAGATTTGGAGGAGTTCGTAGTTAATTTCTTCGTGAGATGCCAGAATCGATTTTTATTAGCTGGGCATGCTGATAATCGGTCAGCCCATTTTTCGTCTAAAGACTTCTTGGTTTCATTAATAATTTTGTTACAATGGTTACGCGATTTTGAAAAAGCGATTCGTTTGATGTCCGTTTGGCAGAAAAGCCATTCCTTGAATGCTTTATTTTTTTCACGAACAGCTTCTGCGCATCGCTTGTTAAACCAGGGTTTTGAATAATTTTTCCCATTTACATAGGGAACACACTGTTCAATGCCCATCTGAATTACATCTTCAAATACGGAAGCACATTCAGAAGCATTTTTATTTTTTAATGCGTCATTCCACGGGAATTGTCCAAAGAAGCTACGCATCTCATCGAAGTTGGCTCTCTTAAATAGCCATATTTTTTTATTTATTTGTTGGCTCTTGGGCTTAGACAGGTTGAAAGGAAGATTAATTTTAATCAGGGAGTGGTCGGATTTATTCAGAGGGGCCGATATAGAGAATGTGAATGTCGATGGGTCAGTTGTCAGGAATAGATCAAGAAGATACGCTGTGTGCTTGGGATTGTCAGGTATTCTAGTAGGACAGTTGATGATTTGAGTGAGATTGCAGGCTATAGAGAAGTCATAGGCTTCGCGACCAGCACGCGTGTTGGAGCTGGAATGGGTCAACCAATCTTTATTATGGACATTGAAATCTCCGAGAAAGGAAATTTCTGAATTGGGAAATTGTGATTGAATTTGGTCACAACATTTACCGAGATAGTTGAAAAATTCTGAAAATTTCGGATCATTAGGGGACCTATAGATTACACAGAGGAATCTAGAAGATGAATTTGAGGAAATTTTAAGCCATAAAGCGTCGAATTTATCTGATTCCAATGAGGAAAAACGCTGACAGGGGACATCATCTCGAACGTAGCAGCAGACACCATTATAGCGACGAAACATGGTGTGGAGAATATATTTGCGAAATTGAAGATCAGGGGCGTTAGATTTATTTTGATCAATTTGGGTCTCGCTAAGGGCTAGAATAGAGGGTTGTTCATTTTCAAGGTGCTGGAATACAGAGGCTTTATTACTAAAGAGACCGCGGATGTTTGTATAATGCAGGGTTAGCTTGGACATGATAGGGGGGTGTAAGTGGATTATTTGATGTGGTAGTCGGAAATAATAGAATAGAAATCGGTATCACAAGTTAGACAAAGAAAGTTAGAAAGCATCAATAGCTAGATAGATGAAATCCAATTAACTCAGGCTAAGACTTGAGCAGTGGTCAAATTCTCCGATTCGATAATTAATTAATTAATTATCTCCCACTTAATTATTTATGTTGAATCTGTGGAGAGAGAAATTGTATGTTATTGGTTTAATAACTACTTCTAGAATGATACTAGTGTTTACAATAGATATATTATAAATTATGAGTTAAGATAATATTTAAAATTTACTTAGATACTAGCGTTTATAATAGATTTATTATAAATTATAAGTTAGGGTAATATTTAAAATTAAAAATAAGTTGTTAGTTGAAATTATTATAGAATTATTATAGAACAATTAATATTTAAAAACCATGCAATAGTAAATAAATAATATTAATAAAATGAAGTTTATTTAAAAATATATATAAACGTATATATTTAAAAATGAAAAAAAAAAAATGTGTTCCCGATGGAAATATTTGTTAGTTGAAAGGAGATGATTTAAGACGGGTTGAGGGGAAGGCTATAAGGGGTAGGAGGGGGCAAGTGCCCAGTGTCAAGTGTAGAGAGGTTTATTAAATACATAAGATGTTTCATAAAATTTTCATTATTCTAAAGAAATTGAATTAATGAAAAATCAACTAGTTTTCGTAGGAAAAATTTTTTTGTATTAGAGTAGCAGAGTTGATGTAGTAACTAACGTAATAAAAGACATTTTAACACAGTTATTATCTCGAAAAAATATAATTTTTTGGACGTTCACTTTTCGGGCTTTTGTAGACCGAAATGCCGCGGTTCGCCCATATCAAAATAGTTTCAGCCGTTTTGACCATAACCTGTATGGTAAAGTATAAAAAGATAAATGAAAGGTATATAGGATAAAAAGAAAAATATTTTATTCTATTTTTTGTAAGAAGTGATTACTGTTCTGTTCTGTATTGATAAGGTTGTTATTAAAAAGAGAAAAAATTGTATTTTTTTTGTGAATGTGCCAAATATCTTTTGAAAATTGTATTCTGATGGCCTTCAATGGTAACGAAGGTAAGAAGAAAATTTAAACGAATGTGTGACATGACTATTTGAAGCCCTGAAGAAGTCGGCAAAGTCGACGAAACGTTGGTGGATAAATAAAAAAGTCACACATAAAAACTTGTCCTTATTTTCCCAATATAAACTTTCAAATTATAATTAATAATGTAGAATAAATGTAATCCACCATGACAAAGAATTGGAAAATTTTATAGCACAATAGTTTCTTTTCCCGAATATTGTTTTTTAAATCACTTGGCATTTCAAAGGTTTTAATTACTGAAATAATAAATATTTTAGAAAATATAAATATCAGACGAAGGATTGTTTTTAACATCTGAAACTTTATTGTTTTTTAATGATATATAGTTGAGCGAAGATAAAATTGGGGGGGGGGTTCAAAAAATTAGAACTATCAATATAGGTCTTCGAGCCTTTATATGGAAGACGAAATTTTGCACATGAACCCTATAAGACCTTATGAAAATTACTCACTATGTGAAGTTAAGGGGGGGGGGGGGGGGAGTCAAAAATATTTTCAAACAAAAATTAAAGAAAGGTGCTATTTCTAATAAAATAGTCTCAATTAAAAGAAGATGTTATTAATTGCTAATGGGCCCAAAATTAAGAGGGGGGGTTTTTCGTAAATATTAAAGTGGAAATCGGTCGATGTCTCGGCTTTCCCTCATGTCCCCCACAAGGAGGGATCCAAGTACACCTGTTTGTGCGAAATTTCATGTGGGGCCCATGACTATTCAATATTAACAGTATAATCATTGCTTTGCTCGTGGCTGGAAACCATATTGCCGTGTTAGCAGGCCCGAATCTGTGTATGATATGAATTGTTCAGTAAGGGCCCCAAAATCAATTAAGGGCATGGGCGTAGTTAAGGGGAGGGGGCAAGGGGAACAGTGCCCCCCTACAAAACTCATTGCCCCTCTAGAAAAATAGACAGTATTGAAGAAATATACTGTTTCACTCAAAAACTTTTTACCTACCTAGGTGTTCATCTGTGAGAAATTAAAAAAAAAAACATGAGTATCATATTAGAATAATAAAAAAATTATACCTATAAATTAAATTACCTACCCTCATTACTTTCTCATTCAAAATTTCATACTTATTAGCAGAATTGTGGTAAATTAAAAATCTCTAAAAATGTCAAATATATACATATAATTTATTTGTTAGAGTTTAATAGTTTCAGAGGTTAGACCTTAATCATCACATTTTTAAATTAGAAATATTTTATTTGCTTTTGGGTCAGTGTGTCTAATTACTCGATTGGATATTTAATATAAATATAAGAGAGATATATATATATATATATATATATATATGTGTGTTAACTCTCATTCGTTCAATAAACCAGATTTCAAGATTAAAGATGATAGTCAAACTTCAAAATTACAGTCTCTTAACAAATAAATTATATATACACATATATATATATTGCTACTTGTATATTCGCATCACAGAGAACAGCCTCATTGATTCGTCTTGATAAATTAATAAAACGTCTGTAATATGAACTGGAGAGAAAAGAGAAAAACTTTTTCAAAAACTGAACACAACAAATTTCTGGTGATTTAGCGAAGTGACTTGAGTTAGAAAGCTGAAACTTAATTCAGATGAAATTATACTTTGTTGCTAAATTTCAACTCGTTTGCTGCAACATTAAAGAACACGCCATATCAAACGAATATTTTTTCTGGTTTTCTCTTACTTAATTCGTCAACTCGTTTATCCTTATGACTTTTAGAGAGTAACTTGCTTCCCACAACCATCTTTGACATCTAACCTTAAGTCTTTCAGACCCATATTCACAGATACTGATTTCTTCTTTTTCTTCTTTCTCTCTCTCTTCTCTCTCTCTCTCTTCTTCTCTCTTCTTTTTTTCTGAAATGTCTTTCTGTCCCAATTTATTTTCATGATGCTCGCCCAGCAAACAGACTTACCTGCCTTCGGGGCGTACAGAGTAAAGGCATTAATCGTTCTATTTAGATATCACAAATTATTGATCGCTAGTCGTCATCCAGTCTATTAATAAATAGAAATTACCAGTTCAACTCGAATTTCAGTTTATTAATATAAGTTTATCTGTTGATTAGTGCATTAATGAAGAATGATTAATTGACTTTAATAGAACTCTCATGCAAAATAGCACTAATGAACTGCACAATCGAATCATTGTTCAAAATATAGGAACTGATTTAATTACAGGTATTATTAACCTTTTGTTCATATAGATGATTATATAAAATAATTTTTCTTGAATATTTATACATGCTAATAATATTATTTAATTGGCATTTTTCCATCCAGCATCCAAATAAATTGGAATCCATTCAAATATAGAATTAGCTTTTAATAACACCAAATCTAGACTTATTTTTATATAGAATTATTAGTATATTGTTTAGATAAAAGTGAAAAAATTAAAATAGGTATTAAAAATTATTCTTTTTTTAGATAGCTCATAGAATTATAGGAATATTCTAGAGGAGGTGTCCAACCTTTAACTTCCTAGGTACATCGTGTTAAATACGAGTTATTCGACCATACATAAAGTTCACTAAAGCTAATGATTGGAGGAAAAAAGTAGAATATATAGTTAACATATTTAACAAAATTTAAGCTTTGTTACTTAATAATTGTTTTACTATAAAAGCAAAAGACACTTGTCATCAGCAAAAAATTAGTGAGATGTTTGTCTTTGTTTTTGACACATTAATCCGTCGATATTTGACTCAAAAAATTCTTAGTCAGTTCTCAAGACTAAAGATGATGGTCAACTATTTTGAATCTAGCTTCATTCTCTATGTGATTCATATTTGAAAATAGGCGTTGAAGAACAAAAGTTCATTGGGAATCATTTGATAATGATATAAGTTAGCTAGGAGGGGGAAGGGCCATAGCAGTGCCCTTAGAAAAATCGAAACTCCATTATTACGAGGCATCACTTATGTATTTCTCATTAAATTATTTCGTTACTTCCAAAATTTGTCAATTCTACTAAAAAGTTAGTTGATCTCTAATCGGATTACCGAAATTGAAACCTTGTGGTGGCTAATCAGCTGGCCTGCTGCCCCCTAGGAAACTCCCCTAACTACGTGGAAATGTATACCCTCCACTACAGTCCTGCCTGTATATCTTGGATAGAAGTGCACCTTTTACCGTCCCAAAACCCGACCAACCACCCCAACTGGGATCTACGACTTATATAGCGGAGAGCCCTCCCAGCGACCAGCGGAGCCACCCGATTCATGACGGAGAAGTCTCTACCCGCCCGCCCGCCAAGGCTCGCCTCTCCTACAGTGGCTAATCAGCTGGCCAGCTGCCCCCTTTAGGAAAACTCCTTATCTACGCCAATGGATGAATACCTCATTGATAAATAACCTGTTAATCTAATTCATCGCCTGCCATCCGGGTTGGCTTCAATATTGAAATTCTACTTCAATTTTTTTTTCTACTCATTGTGTTTAAAAATATCTAAAACGTGAAGATAATTGTAGTTGCAAAGACCTATGCGTAAAAGTCAAGAGTGGGTCAAAATTAGATTACAAGATTCAACCCAAATGTCACTCAGTACAGAACAGCAATTATAATATTTAACGGTTTCTTTGATTTCAGGTCTTCTTGGGTGCGGCATCGTGACATTCTCATTTGGTCACCGTGGGGCGCTACACCTACACGTCAGATCAACGCTTAGAAGCGATTCATCTGCCCCAAACTAAAGATTGGACATTACGCATACGTTATCCTCAACGAAAGGACAGTGGAATTTACGAATGTCAAATCTTCTACTACTCCTCCCATTGGACACCCTGTGTATCTCACTGTTGTTGGTGAGTATATTTTTCCATAGACAAAATCGAAACGTACAGGCAAAAACTTCATTAAAAAAAAAATTATTATATTAAAGATTGAATAGAAGAAAGTCCAAGGAAAAAATAAGATGATTCCCAATTTAAAAAAAAATATATTGGAAACTTTTCCTTTTAAACTTTTTGAATCGACGTTTCGGAGAATCTTCTCGCCTTCTTCAGGGTTCAAGAGGGTTGAATTTTCTTTTTTTTTCAATCGTCCATTCAATCTTCAATTTATATATCTATCAATTCATCTCCAAGTAAAAAAATCTAATATTAAAAATATTTATCCGTGGGCATGACTAGAAATGAAATGATGAGGCAAGCGATAAAAGGATTTAAACAGATTAGCCAAAATATAATTATGATCAGGGAGAAATCCAAACCCAAAGACTCCTGTCATCATCCAGGTACAGAAATAACAGTTCACTTCAATACTACGACAATAGAAGGATAGAGAAGGACTTATGAAAAAGAATGAAGTGAAAATAAAATGAAAAATTAGGCTGTTTGATCAACTCTTTGAAATTGTTCAATAAAGAAAGTTAAATTAAGAAGGAAAAAATAATTTCATGCTAAGAAATTATTCATAAAAAAAGAATTCAATGAGATTGTTCTCTGCTTGATGCAAATTAACATTTACATACTGTAAATATAATGAATATAAATATGAATAAAATATTTGTTAGAGATTGAGGTTTCGAAGCTTTGACCTTCATCATCCTTTAAATTAAAATATTTTACCTCTTATTTCCCATGGATTGAATTACTCGATAGGATATAATTATGACAAACTAGCTATAACACAACAAAACTAATTCTTTATATGTCCATTCGAGAATCTGGAAACCTATGAGAAATAACATAAAAAATATTTATAATTCAAAAGTCTGACGATGAATGGTCAAGGTTCGAAAGATAGAAGCCCCTAAAAATATTCGTTATGCAACCAGTGTACCATAGGTACTATTCCTCTCGATAAACAGTTATAGAAATGCTTGGCTTTGCAACTGAGAATCAGCCTAGAGCCCCGCCTCCCAACCTCCAAGCAATTCAGCAATTCTCTGAAAACCCAGGCTTAGAATGGCTGTCTCCAATATGCCAAATTCTGGGTCCACTAGGCACAAAGATCTTTGGTGTTTATCATTCTAATATGGAAGCCTTAAGCGCCATGCTTACCCTCCGTCGGGCGCACCTGGAACAATATACCGTGTACCGTACCTATTAAGATTTAATTCTAAATATAACAATAAAACACACCATAAAGAACTATTTAACATAAGAATCAAGGACGCTCAGCTATGTTCGGGCACCTTGCAAGTCTAGAGATCAGTTGCCATCTCCGTACACTGAAAAAACGATATATTTATAGTTAAGAAATTATATTTGATATGAATAGATGGTGAAGTTAATTATGGCGAAATCGATCTCTGTTCAATATGAATAAATGATATACGTATTTTAAGTATTCTCATATTTTTGGAGCAACTCTAGATATATTAATAGTTAAGATGCCGCTATTTGAACCAAGCACCAATAAGTAAATTATGAAAATATTGTTATTTGAGTAAAATAGTGGAATAGTTAAATTTAATAGTTGGGTATTTAAATGGAATAATACGTAATTACGACAAGAAATGATATAAACTTGAATATTTTTTATTTATAATAAATATAGTGTATTTCTGACTAGAAGATTAGTATATTCATTTGATGTAGAATCTATATATTCAATCAAATGAATTATATAAATATTTATTTTAATTATTCATTTGGTTGAATTAATTAGATAAAAATTTGAATTAATTAAATAAAATTTTGAATTAATTAGTATATTTATTTAATATTTCATCTAATCTTATAGTGGGTTTTAAAATTAAAAAAAACAATTAATAATGTAAACAAAATTTTTGTTAATTTTTTTTTAAATATCTTAATTATTAAGATATCACTATTTGCAAAAAATCTAAGTCGTTTTATGATAAAAAAACATTCGTTTAGATATAATAAGAGGTTTCACTAGAAGTAAACAAGACATTCATTTGATATTAAGAGATATCTAATAGAATAAAATAGATCACTCAAGTATATAATATATTTGGATTAAATACCTAAAAATTTGGTCATATTTGGAATGATTTCGATATATCTTGATTATTAATAAAATATCTTTGGAATAAATAAGAGCTCATTAAAAATGCTCAACTCTATCAATATATAAATATCTATATATATAAAAAATTAAGGTTGTGTCTGGACATTGCTCCAAATCACGCCAAATTTTGGTTGCACACGTTTCAAGCAAAGTTATGAACCCAAAACACCCTCAACAAAAATTCCTGTCTGTCTGTATTTGAATGTCTGTATGTATCCGTGGTTTCCGCGAAAAGTTGCTCACGATTCACGCAAAAACTGCTGAAGGGATTATTATGAAATTACATATTTGGAACAGATCTCTTCTAACTTACGTTTATAGCTATATAACGTTTTGATATTTTGACCCCAAAAGGGGGTTTGGGGGGGGGGCGCACGAATGAAAATTACCAAATAGCTCCTAAACTATTAACTCCTACGGCAAATTTTATTATGAGCAAAGTTGTAGGGGATGGTGCGGGTGGTGGGGGTGCTGGGTGGGTTTCGGAGTGGGGGGGGGAGTGGGTGTGAGGGTGAGGTTCACGGGGTTGGGGGTCCAGGGGCGTGCCCACTGGCTAGGCAAAAGGGCCGCCGAAGGTGGGCCTTGCAGCTAGTTTATTATAAAGAAATTGTTTTTTCAGTGTATGTGAGGCACCCCAAATCGATTGAGGTTACGAAGTATATAAACGAAGATGGAAATTTGATAATTACGGGTAATTGGAAAGCAATTACAGAGAAAGGGAAACAAGGAACGTTAATTGAATTTTGTGATAAATATTAGCTAGTAATAGGAAACGCTCTATTCCTTTATTAACGAAGAAGGACTTACACGCAGGTAAATTCCGGGGACATCGACAGGGAAGAATCGATTATTAAACAAACATTCAGATAAAAAATTGCATAGATACGATTATCCAGGGGGATAAATGAAATGTCATTTGAAACTTAAGAAACTAGTAAAAAAAAATTTACATTTATTTAAATTAAAAATTGTAGGAAAAAGTGAAAATTTTTCAAGACTCGGTACGCTGTTTGCAGTTTCGGTGAATTAATAATTTTAAATTATAAATATCTAAATCTGATATTCATTTCGATTTGATATTTTTTTACATATAGTCAAAAGACAATTCCTAGAATAATAGAAATCTCTAATAGTGTGAAACAGGCCTGGACTTGTATTTTGCATACTTGCAATGCCTTAGCTGTAAAATAAGAGAGATCATTCTCCTCGCAGCCTTTTTAAGTCAATTTTTCCTTGATTCTAATGAAAGTATCGGTCACCAGTACATTTATTAAATAATAAAAAGTTTGAACTTATTTACTAGAGACACTCTTGTAAATAATTAATAATAAACTTAAATATAAAATAAATTGTTCATTAAAATATCAATAAAATCATTCAAAAATGTTTTCAATATTTTTGAACAAAATTCATCATCATTGAGTACTCAGTCCTAAGACTGGTTTGACCCAATCATCCGTCTCCACTGTACCATGCACCTCCTTGACTTCTCTAAAAGTCACACATCACATATCCTTAATTACACTGCTCGACAAAAATTAAACAAAAATTTGTATCCGTAATCCTAACAGTGGATTTCAGTAGAGTTTTATACGCTGATTATCATGCAATTTCTCAATTTTTTACAACATGTCAGAGTTTTGAGAAATTATTGGTCAAAATGACGAAAAAGGCCATTTTGACCTATTTTTAGAGTCCGCATTATTCTACTCTTATTAAACGAGCAAAAATTGTATATTTATTTGTTTGTATATATATTTGTTTGTTTATATATTTGTATCTTAGTTCTATTTTAAATAATTCGTAAGGGGGTTTTTGGGGTGACAATTCGATCTGTCACGGTCTCATCTTCGACAAAATTGTTTTTGATGGGTTTTTTCGTAATCAAATTAATTATTCTCAGGTAGACAAATCCCATTCTTAGGGTTTTAAAAAGGTTTCCCTTTTCCTTTTATACCCAGGCAGACAATGGGTTGTTTGTTTCATTGTTCTAAAAGGCCTTGAAGAAGTATTGTGATTGTGGATTTTAACATATTTTGTTCTCCCTAAACGTTAGAAATATTAATAAACGTTTTATAATTGTTTTTATAAAGAACTTTATTTATTTAATAGAATAAAAAATAATCAAGAATTTATTTAAAAATATATTTCGCATAAGCAGGTCTCAATTTTCTGAAAAAACAACACATTTTGATAGGTTTTATTTATTAATTGGATGAATAAAAATGAATCATATGGTTGAATCAAAACAGGTGCAGAAGGTGGGGCGCAGTGGTGGGGAATCCGGGGGTAGGGAGAGGTTTCGGGGGTGGGGTCGAGCGGGGTGGAGGTGGGGGGGGCTACATTGGGCGACTATTATATATTTTTGTATTTTTTTTAATTTGAAAGCGGCTCTCAAATAAAAATCGACCTTTTTATCAGAATTTTAAATTAAAAATAATATTAAAATAAAGCTTTTAACTGAAGGAAGAAGTTACCGAGCATCGCTCGGTGCCTCCAGGTACTTATATATTAAACAACAATATTTGAAATCAAAATATTTTGTGTCGCTGTAATAGAAAAGAACTTTCTCTTTGATTTTCAAATTACCACTTGTTTTAGCTCAATTAGAACTCGAGTTATAACTAAAAAACTAAGACCATATGTTTTTATCTATGTTTATTATCCTTTATAATCACGTAGTTTTAGTTTTTTAGTTATAACTCGAGTTCTAATTGAGCTAAAAACAAGTGGTAATTTGAAAATCAAAGAGGAAGCTGTTTTCTATTACGTCAACAAAATATTTTGATTTCAAATATTGCTGTTTAATATTTAATGGGACTCGAAATATAGGTCAAAATGGCCTT
The DNA here is from genome assembly GCA_023213315.1 of Euborellia annulipes. NCBI lineage: Eukaryota > Metazoa > Arthropoda > Insecta > Dermaptera > Anisolabididae > Euborellia > Euborellia annulipes. The sequence continues at coordinate 44,106 of JAKCPI010018833.1, read as the reverse complement.
TTTCGTCATTTTGACCGATAATATCTCAAAACTCTGACGTGTTGTAAAAAATCGGGAAATTGCATGATAATCAGCGTATAAAACTCTACTGGAATCCATTGTTAGGTTTACGGGGTGAAATTTTTGTTTAGTAGTGGTTATTTTAGAGAAATGCCATATTCTAATCTGGACTTTCCCCTTCCACTTTATTTTACCCACCTCCCACTCTAAAATATCCCTAAGCAATCCCCCCCTGTGTTCCATCATCTGAGCTCTTCTCTTCCTAAGACTCTTCCATAAGTTTCTTATTTCTCTGATTCTTTCCATTTGATTTTCATCATTCTTCTGTAGCACCACATTTCGAAAGCCTTCAATCTATTTCTATCCGCTTCTCAAATTGTTCAGGTTTCACATCCATACATAGCTCTGCTCTATACATAGTCTTCAATAGCATCTTCCAGTTTTCTAAGGTGATTGAGGACGACCATAGCAGTTTTAGTTTTGAATTAAACCCCTTTTAGCTTGGGCAATTCATTCATTTAATATCTGTTTGACTTCTACTATCTCATTGTAATACTTCCTAGGAAATTACTTAACTCTTTTTAGGTTTTCATGGTCAATTTTTATACATTTCTGTCTCGTTTGTTCTTTCTTTGTACAAACTAGTACCTTGGTTTTACTTGATTTCTGAACAAAACTAGAACTAGAAAATCTAATCAATTCTTCGAATCGAAAATACAAACATTTTAGCAAGAGAACGAAATTTTTACAACTATTCATATTTTTAAGTTACCGTGGGTATCTGAATCCGGACACACCGAAAATCAAATGAAATTTTTTCATGTTTCAGACATTTTTCAACAAAATGAGCAAAAAAAAAATAAAATTCGATTAAAAGAACATTTCAGAAATTTTAGAAATCAAAAAAAGGAGAATTCACTAGCTCTACATCTAAATTCAAACAATCACTCGTTCCCAGAAGGTACAGGAATTAGATTAATTAAAGCAGAAAGAGATCCAAAATTAATAAGCGCCATTGAATCTTTAGAAATTCTAAAGTCATATAACAGGAATTCTTACCTGTGTCTGAATAGCAGATTTGAATTGACAAATAGAATTTACTTAAAATTTACTGTCAAAACAAACAATTTTAGATAAAGGAAAGTGGGAAAAAAGGGAAATAAGCCCCAACAACCCCCCCTCCCATTGTTCGGCCGTCCTTTGTTAGGAAAGGATAAATATATTTAAAAATAATTTTTAAGAAAAAAAATAATTTTTAAGAAAAAAATAAAAACCGACTTCAAAAAATTAAATGCAACAAATAAAATACACTAAAAGGTATAAAATAATTATTATCTTATTTAGTTACAACTAAACGACGAAATATTAACATGAAATTACTTTTTGAAGTCGGTGCCAAACAAACTATACCTATAAGCGAGCATACCCTCCAAACGTACTAAGTAAGATCCGTCGAGTGCGATTCATAAAAGGTATATGTTTGGCACCAACTTCAAAAAGTAATTTCATGTTAATATTTCGTCGTTTAGTTGTAACTAAATAAGATAATAATTATTTTATACCTTTTAGTGTATTTTATTTGTTGCATTTAATTTTTTGAAGTCGGTTTTTATTTTTTTCTTAAAAATTATTTTTATTTTTCTCTTTTTAGTGATGTTATTAATAGTGATCATATCATCAGAACTTGACCAAATTAATATGACACCATCCCTAAGACACCCCCTTTCGGATAAAAAAAGAACCATCGAAATCGGTTCATAAACAAAGAGGTTAGGTCTAAACAAACCTAATAAAAAAGGTCTAATACCTATGAAAAAAATACGAAAAAAAAATGGGACCAATCGGAAGCTAGACTGGACCCAATGCAAAAAAAATTTTCAAAATCGGTTGAGAATTGGCGGAGATATGAGGTAACATAGGCACAAAAAAAAAAAAAAAAAAAAATTCAGTCGAATAGAGAACCTCCTCCTTTTTTTGAAGTCGGTTAAAAAAAAAACCGACTTCAAAAAATTAAATGCAACAAATAAAATACACTAAAAGGTATAAAATAATTATTATCTTATTTAGTTACAACTAAACGACGAAATATTAACATGAAATTACTTTTTGAAGTCGGTGCCAAACAAACTATACCTATAAGCGAGCATACCCTCCAAACGTACTAAGTAAGATCCGTCGAGTGCGATTCATAAAAGGTATATGTTTGGCACCGACTTCAAAAAGTAATTTCATGTTAATATTTCGTCGTTTAGTTGTAACTAAATAAGATAATAATTATTTTATACCTTTTAGTGTATTTTATTTGTTGCATTTAATTTTTTGAAGTCGGTTTTTATTTTTTTCTTAAAAATTATTTTTATTTTTCTCTTTTTAGTGATGTTATTAATAGTGATCATATCATCAGAACTTGACCAAATTAATATGACACCATCCCTAAGACACCCCCTTTCGGATAAAAAAAGAACCATCGAAATCGGTTCATAAACAAAGAGGTTAGGTCTAAACAAACCTAATAAAAAAGGTCTAATACCTATGAAAAAAATACGAAAAAAAATGGGACCAATCGGAAGCTAGACTGGACCCAATGCAAAAAAAATTTTCAAAATCGGTTGACAATTGGCGGAGATATGAGGTAACATAGGCACAAAAAAAAAAAAAAAAAAATTCAGTCGAATAGAGAACCTCCTCCTTTTTTGAAGTCGGTTAAAAAGACTGATGATAAGGGCCAAGCCTTCGAAACTATAGTCGCCAACAAATAAATAATATAATATATATATTTATTTATTTATTTATTTATGTGTATGTTTATTTGCATCAAGCAGAGGACAATCTCTTTGTTTCTCACTATGAATCAACAACTCTTGCTACTCTAGGCAAAATAAAAACTTTTCAATTAAAAAAAAAATTGAATATTTTTTTCATGATATCTCAATACTTAGGCTCGCCGAGCAGGCAGGCTATACCGACTAATTGGCAAAACTCAAAAAATGTTATAAAATAAATAAGAATTCTTAAGATATATGTGTAGTACAAGTAATGAGAAAAAATTGGACACGAATGGAATGTAATTAAATCAAATGTGATGAATAGCGCTAACCAAATTTCTCAGGAAAGAAAAAACAGCATGAAAGTATAAAACAAAAAGACATTTTCGAACTGATTCAAGAAAAGGAAGAAATTGAGAAACAGCAAAGCTGAGGTAGGGAAAGAAATTTAAGATAAAATATTATTAGAGAACGCAGAAAAGCCAAAGAAAAAGTGACACAAGAAAATGTGGAGAAGTCAATGACAAATTAGCAAGGAGGAAAGATGATGCAGCGAAATTATAGAGCATTAATTTTAATCCTAAAATAAAGATTCGTATGGCTATAATATAAAAGTTTTTCTCTTTAAGTATAAAAGAAAAGTAAAAAACCAAAATAATTAAAAAGAAAAAAATAAGAAACTAGAGAGTTATTTTTGCCAAGTGCAGCAGACTCGATTTTATACAATCAATCGAAATATTAATTTTTATTGATACTCATATATTAAATATATTAATACGTAAAAAACAATCAAAAATATCAAACAGCAAATTGTGTTATCTTTTATGAATCAAATATTGAAAAAAGTCGGTTAAAAATGTTATATACAATCAAATAACCCTTTTAACCGACTTTAAAAAAAGGAGGAGGTTATCAATTCAACGGAATGTCTTTTTTTTTGTGTTTGTTCGTTGATTTCTCTCCTACAATGTGGACCGATTTCGATGATTTTTTTTATTGGAAAGGGGGTACCTTCCGATTGGTCCCATATTAATTTGGTCAAGTTCTGAATATGATCAATGACAAATTAACGGAAATCTTCAATTCTTTTGAGCAAATAATGGAAAAATCTTTTTATAAATAAAAAAAGCTGACGTGTCTGGATGTGAGCCATCCAATGGACTTTACCATACAACCTGGCCCATCACTGGTATATTTAATATTTAATAAAATTATTTATAATCATGTAGGGGTGGGGTAGTTTTTTCATTTTTAGATTACTCCCCCCCCCCAGAGCTTTTTTGTAGAGCAAAATGCCATGGTTTCGCTCAATTTTTTTAATCAAAATAGTTTCGGCCATTTTTGAGATATTTTGAACAAAACAAGGAAATTCAACCAAAATCACTTTTTTCATGTACGATAACAATACATGACCATACCCTTTATGGTAAAGTAAAAAGATCGAATGGTGAGAACAAAAGGCCTACCCATCTACCTCCATGCATGGTAAACATCACTACAAAGAGGAAAATAAAAATAATTTTTAAAAAAAAAACCGACTTCAAAAAAATTAAATGCAACAAATAAAATAATAAGAACTCAAAAATCAAATAAAATGCACTAAAAGGTATAAAATAATTATCTAATTTAGTTACAACTAAACGACGAAATTTTTCCATGAAATCACTTTTTGAAGTCGGTGCCAAACATACATTTTATGAATCGCTACTCGACGGATCTTACTTAGTACGTTTGGCGTGTAATGAAGACAACATCGCGTAAGCTCGCTTATATAGTTTGTTTAGCACCGACTTCAAAAAGTGATTTCATGGAAAAATTTCGTCGTTTAGTTGTAACTAAATTAGATAATTATTTTATACCTTTTAGTGCATTTTATTTGATTTTTGAGTTCTTATTATTTTATTTGTTGCATTTAATTTTTTTGAAGTCGGCTTTATTTTTTTTTTTCTAAAAATATTTAGAAAATGAAGAATAAAGAAAGTTATTTTCAAGCATATTTTTCTCTCTCTGTGCTTGAATTCCTGGAGATGTAGTTTAATAATATAAAATTGTGTACTAAATCCGTTCGATATAGATTCTCAATACGATTTTTTTTTCATGCATTTTTAAACACTATAGATCAGGGTTGTCCAAACCGCGACCCAACATAAAATGGATAAAGTCTCAGGAACGAACCTTCGCAGCTTATTTTATTTCCTAACGAGTATTCTACTTTTTTATCGTGAACAAAATGACACCTTATTTTTGAAAATCGGCTAACAAACGACCGAGTTATAATAAAAAATTGATGACATAATTCTACTTAACAATGACTAACCATACAAACGAAAATAAAAATACACCCATAACTCGGTTGTTTGTCAACCGATTTTCAAAAATACGGTGTCATTTTTTTCACAATAAAAAGCTTAATATCTTATCAAATAAAACGTATTTTGATAAAAGTAACGATTACTCAGAAATGAAGTATTAAAAAATTTAATCATGGTCGCCATTTTGAAAATCGGAAACTTATATATGTTGCAATAAAACCCATTTTTAGTAAGAACGGCGTTCTTACTAGTTAAAACGCGTTTCGCTGAATACCTTTATGGCAACTAGAGTTTACTGATATAAGCAAAGTTGTAGTGGATGTAATTTTTGACATTTTCGTTTAAAAACTTTTGAAAATAAACACCCAAAACGAGGCGGAAGGTCAAAAATGAAGATTCTAGACCTTTGAACCAAACTCAACCAAAATCAGTAAACTCTAATTGCCACAAAGCTAATAACGTATTTTTTAAAACATTTTTACCCCCCCCCTCCCCCTAATTTTGCGCCGATATGCACCAAAATCTAATCAGCTCTTAATCTTAATGCACTAAATCTACATGTGAAATTTGGCTTTGATATTCCCACTAGTTTTTGAGCTAGCTCGTCCACAAAAATTTGCTAACTCACAGACTAACAGATATTTTGACAAAACAGTTATTATTTATAAAAATATAATATTTTCGATGTTCACTTATTAGAGCTTTTTTGTAGACCGAAATGCCATGGTTTCGCCCAATTTTTTTAATCAAAATAGTTTCAGCTATTTTTGAGAAAAAGAACTAAAAAAAAGTATCTTAAAGTAAAAATGAGATTTTCTGCATGTTTCATATTTTTGTACTCATGTAATATTCGAAAATCTCATTTTCATTTAATTTTCGAATGAAAAGTTTTTATTGAGGAAATAATCCGATGTTTCAGAATATATTTCTGGTGGCATTATCATTAGCAATTGTCATGCCAACTCACTTTCTATCCGTTTCCGAGATTAGTAAAAAATAATAATAAATAATTGTCCTTTTACCCTGACTAGTATGAATCTTCAAGATATCTCCTTGGCCTGAACAATAAAAAATGTGATGATCTCATTGCTAGTGTTGATCAAGTCATTGGAATAAATCCGGACGATTGCGCGTCCAAATGGCATTTCGCAAATGCTCACTCTCTCAATCTCCACTTAAGCATTGCTCATCAATCTTTGGGCACTTTTCGTTAAAATTTAATAAAACTGGAAAAAAAATTTTATAGGTATGAGGAAAGAGCTTTAATATCCCTTGAGGAGTTAGGTGAGGTATAAAAAGCTGACCTTTAAACTTGCCACTGCATTTATCTCCTGCAAGGGTTTTGATAATACCATAATAATGTCTTCTTTATTTAAGCCGCTTTCCTCAAGTACAATTTCTTTGAACCAGAGAAGCTCTTTATTAAAAAAAATAACTATTGATATAAATTTTCAAAGGAAAAAGTGGAAAAGCTTTTTTCAACAAATTTTAGTGACTTGCCAAATTCTTTAATCTATATCTATATATAAAATGGAAAAGTATGTATATATGTTTGTATGATCCAAACGATCTGATTGGCCAGTGCATAGCCAATGGCAAAGCGTTAAATTATTAGAACGATTCTGATTGGTCAGATAGTGATCGTGCTTAGCCAATGTGTTAAATAAATCTTTCCTTATTGTTGAATCAATTTCATTCAGCACATTCTTTCAATACTTACAGTATCATTTTAAATTTCAATTATTAAATTGGTATGAACGAGACGCTTCCCGCCCAGGGGCTAGGTGACGCCGGGCCGAAGGCCCGGTCGTCAGCTAGTATTCTATAAAAATAAATCCTATTAGTGTCGATACAATAATTGGCTGTATGTCTTCCTTGTATCTCTTAAACATCATTTCCTCGAAATACACGATTTTCTAAGATTCAACACCCGTAAGCGCTTAATTTGGATACTAAACGAACAAACTCATTCGACCAATCCGTTTATCCCTATGACCTCTAGAGACTGGAACTATCTTCCTCCGTCCGTCTTCCCAGCAACATATAACATTCAGTCTCTCAAGACCCCACAGATACTTTCAACTCCGACCCAACTAAATCTCTTCCTTTATTTTCACGATACAAGGGCCAACCGTCGACTACAGAGGTTGTACCCATAGAGTAATATAGAGTGGAAGGCTCCATAAGGAGCCAATGTATTTTAGCGTATACGAGTTACAGATCTCTCTGGCAAGACCAGGGCGGAACCATTAGGCAATAAAATGGCAGAAACCGCTCTCTTCGGGGCAAATTTTGGTGACATTATCAAGAGTAAAAAAATGCGCTTATATATATATATATATATAAGGGTATGTATCTTTTATCTATGACAAAGGCTTTGAATGTTCTATGATCTTTGGATAGCTCTTAAGAACTAAGAGTTTTCGCCCTGCAGTCGCTAGAGAGCGCTTTTTCGATATACGGTAGCCTTCCACTCTATATTACTCTATGGTTGTACCTATTTGAGTGCAACTTCTTATTGTATTAATATCATTATAAAAAAAAGCAAAGAAAATACGAAGATACGAACTTAAAATTTATACTTCATAAGAGAAAATCAAGAGGATGAATCCTCTACGTTATGAAAATAAACACACACACCCATATGCCTATATACGAGTAATATATATGATTTTATATAGGTGGGTATATAATTTTATTTGTTAGAGACTATATAGTTTCGAAGGTTTGATCTTCATCATCAGTCTTTTTAATTATAAATATTTTATCTGTTATTTTTCATGGGTACAATTACCCAATTGAATATAGATAAATTCGTTATTAACCTATATCATCTATCATTGGCGGTTGGTGACTTTTCAACCAGGATGCTTTCCAAAAAAACCCCTCATTTTTTTGAAACTTTATTTTAATCGTCCTTTTTTTCAAATTCCACGGCATCATTTCTCGTTATTTTTCAAATTTAACATTAGATTTTTTTAAATTTATTTTCGGACCTTACCCACAAATGGATACTGCTTTGTGTGAGTGAGGGGGTAGGGAGTCAGAAATTAATTCTTGTGACTTAAACTCCACAGTCCCCAAGATGGAAAAGGACCATCTTCCACAATGAATCAGCCTCTCCTATAAGAAAATCTTCAATTTCTCCTAATTCCCCTATTTCTATAAGCAAGCTATGACTTGTCTATAGAGCTCTTAGTTAATTTCCGATCTTAAATATTGAGAGTTCTTAGAAATTGACTATTCCAAAAATTCCCGAATCATCTTTATTTATTCCTTTTACTTTATCCAATGCGAAGCATGGGTAAAGTATTGTAATCGGTCTCGAGGCAAGCGCGACTTCAAAGGCTCCTCAGTTAAAGACTACGGAACCCATGGTCTCAATTAAAGTCACAAATTGTAGTATTCAATTAGGTTGAATTTTAACACGTGACAGTTTTGCCAAAAATTACATGGGGTCTCGTCGAGAGGCCAAAAAGTGCGATTTTTTCAGGAAGTGCGTGGATGGATGGATGTATGTTATCGTTTTTTTCGTCCACGATTTTTTCCACATCGTTGAACCGATTGAAATGAAATTGAAAACCTACTATTATTTTAACAAAATGAAGCGCTGATTAGTTTTTGGTACATATCGGCCCGCAAACATTAGTACTTTATTTCGTGTACTTTTTTAGTTTTTTCTAAATATCTTGAAAATGACTTAACCAATTTTGATGAAATTTAATATCCTAATTAAGAACCTTGGGGACCACAAAAAAGGTTAAATAAAGTTTTTAGTAAAATTATATTTTAAAGTACTTTACTCTAGAGTAAGATAGTACTTTTTTTAAATTCTTTATTATTTTATTTTAAACATGGATCGCAAATAGGCAGTGATATATGATTAATAATAAAGGAATAAAAATATTGATATTTCAAATGACTTTGGATAAAGTTTAGCAACGATCCGTTGCAGTTTATTTGTATATATTTAAATAGTTCCTCAGTGAGAACAATTTTTATTCTACTAAAACTTGTCTGTTACTTTTCTTCAACTTCGGTTGAACTCAGGGAGATATACCACAGGCAAAAGCAACCCTTCTGGCATACTAATTCAGTATTCATTCAATCTCGGATCTAGTAACTGACAACTTCTCTTTTCCTTAGAAATTTAATTTCTACTACTATTAACAATTTAAACTGTTAATTTAAATTCTCTTGATTAGACATTAAAAATCGTTTTATGATTAATTTGGAGTCTAGACGGCGCTTGTAACGATCGCAGGCGCCTGCTATGCCGGGGCATCGGCCCCCGGCCACCCCACCCACCCACACACCCACACTCCACCAATATATTAAGATATATCGCGAATAGTCAAGTTTGCACAATAAAAGTGCCTACACATCACAGACAATAGAAATTCTTGAATTTTAGGCAAATTTTATTTTTCTAAGAATAGCGTACATTAATAAAGTTAACGCTATAAAATATCTGCAGAATGTAGAGACTTTTCCGGAACTGACAAATTCACAAATCGGAATAAAAATAGAGATACTCAGAGCGAAAACATTTTCAAAGTCCGTTCTTCTTTTTAACTCATCAATCAATGACTAAAAAAAATGGAGAAAGAATCATTTTCAAGCATCATTTTTCTTCCTACCTGTTGCGTCTAGAGTCTGTAACCCACAATAACTCACTCTATGGAAACTAAACTATAAAAGTTCCTCTTGACGAAGAACTTATTTTTTAATTCCAAATCGAAATACTATCTATAATTTTTTAATTTTAGATTCACAACTTTATGTTTAAAAAATACGGATAATCATAAAAACGCTCTGAATTTTCATATGTGCAACCGAGGGGTGAACCGCGATTGGAATTAGGTGTACACGTCTTTGGAATTATGTGGAATTATTTTGGAATTCATTAGATAATGCCCCTTCATCTATTGTCTTCTACTTGGAAATGAAAGTGGAAGTAGGTGTACACGATATTAGGTCGCGGTTCACCCCTCGGTGTGCAACTATAGATATAGAATAGGGGGGGAAAAATTGAATTTTTTTTCGAAAATACTTTAGTGCACAAAAGTTACCTATTGTAATAATAAGAAATACTGCATAAAAAAAAAATTAAAATCGGTTAACATCATCCGCCTCTCGCATCGAACTTTTAAACTTAGGAAAAATTGAAAAAATCAAGATATTTTTGTAATCTTTTTATTTTAGTTAAAATTTTTAAAATAAACACACTCTAGTTTTTTAAGCTTGTTTTATGGTTAAAATAACCTAAATAAATTAAATTCTGTTCAATAATATACTTTTTTGTTTACCGCCCACCCCCTCTTAATTTAAGACCCATTAAAGAAATTAATAATATCTTCTTTTAATTATGAGACTATTTTATTAGAAATAGCACCTTTTTCTGATTTCGATAGTGAGTCATTTTCATAAGGTCGTATAGGGTTCATGTGAAAATTTTTGTCTTCCATTAAAGCGTCCTAAGACTATGTTATAATATATTTGGGATTGGTTTATCGTTAAGGGTTTCTAGGTAAATGACAGAAGAAATATATATTTATAACAATGGGTTTTATTGATTAGTTACAATGGGAGGGCCGGAAAAGCGAGTGACAGCCTTGCGATCGATATGTCAACCACCCTCGATTATCCGAGATTCATGGTTTTTATATATTTATATTCAGGTCAAGCTCTGCGAATTCAGCATTTCGCAAGACTCTGCTTCCGCGTGGACTATCAAAACATGTCGACAAGGCATATCACAACACCTGACCCCCCTATTTCGGGATTTTCGTCCCGAAAATCTTCAACATACAATTATTATATTACATATAAAACTTTTTATTTCTCCATTTTTATTTTTATTTTCAAACATTTTTTTTTGAGCGCTATAGTAAGCAATTAAAAATATACAGATTTAAGCCTCTAGCAAAATTATAAATATGTTTTAATTTAGTAGAATACAGAGTGTTATATTTGATGTGAGCACATAAATGTTTCCTAAATTTAGACTTATATTTTATACAGCTTTCTTGTATTCCTGTAACATATGAATAATATTGGTTATATGTAGTAGAAAACGGGTTTAATAAACAAACTTACTCTATCCCTCTTGGGTTAATATGTGCCACCCTTTTTTTATTTGCGGCTCTGATTTTTTGGTGATTTAATTTTTCTCTCTCGATTCCCTGGGTTTCTACAGTAGGAGGGGTCGCAACGGGGAGAATTCTGATGGATACCGGAGTTGCGGGTGTGTTATCCTCTTTTTTTGAACATTTTTTATAAAATTTATAATAAAGTCCTAAACCCATGAATGCACCGAAAATGGTCCCCAGCATTCCAAATTGTATGACGTCGTGTCTATGTATATTATGATTCTTTGTTTGGTCGTCAAGGTCATTTTGAAATTTGTCGATCTCGTGAGAAAGTTGAGTCAAATCATTTTTTGTATTTATATTTCTAACTGGTATTAGTTTTATTGTACGAGGTTGTAATTTAAGATTTTCTAAATAGTTATTATTCAAGAGTGTAAGAATATTGAGTTTCGGGATTATTTCGGTCATTTTTAAGTCGTTTTCCTTTTGCACTGAGGATAGAATGATGTTTTCAATCCATAATTTACAGTACCTTCCAAGCTTTAGCCTTCCAGAACTTCCCAACATTATTTTTCCTGACGATTCTCTACAGGCAAAACGAGAAATAGTCCCTTCGCCTGGGTTTATATAAGCCCAGGTATTTGGAGCTCTAAGCTTAAGGAAGGTAACGTGGTCAATTTCAACCATCGTGAGAAGGTTTTTACAGGCTTTGAGGGTGATTTCCTCACTTTTGCCTCTCAGGAGGGCAATTTCACAAAATTCCTCTCCCGATGGGGCGGTATGTGTTTGTTGCGGGTGAGTGCAAAGGAAATTATCTGACGTAATTTGTTTACATAATTTGTAATCGTCTTCAGAAAAAGTTATAAAATTTTGGTAAGAAAGGTCTGCCGCAATGTAAGGAGTTTTTACGTCGAAAAAGGCGAAAGTGTTATTATTAAAGCGTCTGGGTATTGGGGTTATTTTATGTAATTTGTATAGGGTGTTCTCTAAAAGTGGTGAATTTATTTCAAAAATGAGTCGGTTCTCGAGGATATAGGCTCGGTAGTCTAGGAATTTTGGGAGTAAATGGACGTTTTCTTCATTTAAAGAAACAGGGAAGCTTAACCCAGGGGAAAGATGGTCTTTGGCTTCCAACATTTTAGTTAATAGTGATTTTGGTGGGATAAGAAGGGGGCACAAATATCCTGCTTTGATTTGTGAAATACAGTTTATGAAATCTCTTATTTGTTCGTTAAGATTTTCCATTAATACATTTAATATTGTAAAGTGATCAGTGAGTATTATTTGTAATTGCATTTTTGAAAATTCTTTATTTAACTTTTTAATGGCCTCACCCAGTTCCTCAGTGGAATTTTTTAATAAATTTTCATTATGTTTGATACTATCTATATTTTGATCGAAAAATGTTGATGTGGTGTTTAAAATAGCAGTTTGTTTTTTTAGAAGCGAAGTTATTTCTCTTTGATTACTAGAATTTTCATCTATCATCGTTTTATAATTTTCGGCTGTTTCAGCGTCGACAATTCCGAAAAGCATGTGTGCTAATTTTCCTATACCGTCAAATAATCCTCGTTTCGTTCTTTCTTTTTTTTGCACGACCCCTAATAATAGATTTAATGTTTCCAAGTCTTTTGAAATTTTCAACTGAATTGGTCGGGATGAAGCCATTAAATTACTGCATTCTCCTTCGTTCCCAGCTGATGTACAAGAATGTATTGTTTCGTTAAAATAATTATTAATTTCTTTGTATCTATTTTGCAATATCTCTATCTCAAAAAAGCTTATTATTTTGAAGGTGGTTTCATAGGTCCGCACTTCCCCAATTGTTTCGAAAATGATAGATGCTGTCGCATCTATAGGAGTGTTTGTTACCTGACCTGTAGTAACCTGAAGGCATCCTAGGATTAGTGGTAATATCATAGTGTATCTGTAACAGTACATGTCTTATTTTAATATATATATATATATATATATATATATAGTATATGTGAACAAATTCTTTTTTTTTTTTTTTTTTTTTTTTTAATACTAAAAAAATAAACCTTAGTTCTCCCTTTCCGTTCATACCCGTAAAATTATTATGATTTTTTTTTTTTTTTTTTTTTTTTTTTTTTTTATAATAATGAGCTCTTCTTAGGAATAAAAGGCATATGTTCTGGGGTGGAATTTCGTGTTTCAAACCTGCTGCTCCCCTCTGTTGGTACATCGAAATGCTTAGCCTAGGTTTTTAATTAATATCGAAAAATTTCTTAAACAATAGAATACTTTTACTTCATATCGAAAGAAATTATATTAGTGTACAAAAAGAACTGATTAATAATAACAATAACGACTGGGTGAATGAACCGCGACAAAATATGTGAGGTCGTAGAAAATATGATGAGCTTTCCTTCTAATAACATGCTCGTGCGTCCCAGGTGCTGATACTGCTTAGTAGTGAAATAAAATAGCTACGAGTGTTTCATTTGCTATAATGTTTATTTGTTATAATATATTTGGGATCCCTATAAGGCTAAAATATCTGAGAATGCTTTTCCCAAAAATAGAACCTCAATTCTCAGAGACCTCAATCTCTGTTGAAGAAAAACATCTCCTCTAGACACACGGCCCTAATAGTGACCCTACTTCCTTTCTTATTTATTTGTTCGTTCATATAACTAGATGATTTAAGCTACTCCCTGGGCCAAAAGAAAATATTTCGTCTGAAATTATGGGCCTCGGTCCATATCTTTGGCTCAGTTTTTTTTTTTTTTTTTTCAAATCATTAATTATTTATTCGTACTTCTTTCAACATGATATTTCAAGACAGCGCAGTCATCAGTTTTTTCTTTCCTTTCTTCTCTGAAATTTTCAAGGATTTTATTTTCTACTTTATTTGCAAACTTGTAATCGTAATCATTTTTCTTTGATTTACTTCCTGCGTCAATGAACCTATATTTTCCTTCCTCTAGTGAATAAAAATGATGAAATTAATTTATTCTGGCACTTATAAAAATTTAGATGATTCCCTGTGATTTTGTTCTTTTTTATCCGGTATATTTTAAATTAATTTTTTTTTTTTTATTTTTACTTTCTTTTGTCTACCTATCCATCTATATTAACGGTGAATGAATCTTTTGATCTTGTCTGTGTGCACAATTTGCCTTTTGTTCCTTATTTTAATTTCTACATTTTGAGGAGACAGTACTTCTGTGATAATAAAAGGACCCCTATAAACGGCATCTAGCTTCCTAGATCTACCCGGATATCGATTTTCATGCTTTAATAGAATTTTTTCCCCTACTTCATATTTAATTATTTTTGATTTTCTATCGAAAATTTCCTTCGATTTTATTTTTTTATCTATTAAATTGGTTTTTGCTATTTTTCCTAGGATTCTAAAGTTCATTTTTAATGATTGAACGTAATCATCGTATGCATACACTGGTGCAATCGGGCCTTTAAGTAAATTCCCTGGCAGGTGTGCTGATCTACCAAAGAGCAATTCATAGGGTTGATAATGTGTTGACATGTGGGGGGTGGTATTATATACGAAACAGGCTTGGTCCAGTAATAGATCCCAGTTAGTCAAAGACTCGTTAATATAGCATCTAAGGTAAGCAGCTAAAGGACCATGAGCCCTTTCCAACGAACCGTTCGTTTGTGGATGATAAGGGCTGGTATTGATTCTACTGATTTTAAGTAGTTTTGTTACGTCCTTCATAAGATTTGAAAGGAATGGCTTCCCTTGGTCAGTAAGTATGGTTCCTGGTATGCCGAATTTACAAAAAACTTTATTAGTCAATATTTCAGCAATTGTCTCTGATTTTTGATCAGCCATCGGAAAAGCTTGGAGGAATTTGGTAAAATGATCTTGAACTGTTAAAATGTGTATGTTTGGGCGATCCGTAGGTGTTGGTGGGCCGACAACATCACAGCTTACAGTTTCGAATGGTTGGTCTGGAGTAGTAGTAATTTGAAGGAGGTGGTTTCACTATATATCCCCTTTTCATTTTTTGGCTAAATTTGACATTTTTGAATATAATCTTTTACATCTAGCTCTAATGTTTTCCAATAGAAATATCTTTTAATTTTCTTTATTGTTTTCCTAATTCCTCCATGTCCTCCGAATGGGCCATCGTGTAATTCTTTAAGGATTAATTTTTTCTCTCTTTCTGTTGGCTCAGCCTCTGTTGAATTTTCTTCCTCGTCGATAGGTTCGTCGACTGCTCGTATTACGTTTATCCTGGACAGACAATCAGCCACCTTGTTGGGTGCTCCAGGCTTGTATTTAATTTCATAATCAAATTCGCTTATTTTTAATCGCCACCTATACAACTGGGAAGCCGGGTCTTTAAGTGAGAAAAGCCAGGTTAATGATCGTGCGTCAGTGAAAATTGTCAAACTTTTTTCCCTATTAGATATGGGCGGAAATGATTTACTCCGAAAACCACCGCTAGACATTCAAGATGAGTCGCAGGATAATTACTTTCTGAAGGGCTGACGGATCTGCTTGCGTAGGCGATCGGTCGGTCGTTTTGGAGCAACACGGCCCCCAGGCCCTTTTACTTGCGTCTGTAGTTAATTCAAATGGTTTATTAAAGTCAGGATATGCCAATACAGGGGCGGTTGTTAATTTTTGTTTCGGTATTTCAAACGCATTTTGTTGTTCTTGTCCCCATACAAATGGCACTTCTTTTCTTAATAGCTTATTAATTGGCTGTGCTCATCCTGGAAAAACTTTCTATGAACCTGCGGTAATAGGACGCTAAACCCATAAACCCTTTACGTCTTTTTGGTCCTTAGGTATGGGAAAATTTTTCAAAACACTTACTTTGTTCGGGTCAGCAGTTACGCCTTTCTGGGATGTTTAGACCCAAGTAGATCACTTCACGGCTTACTTTAATTTTCCAGATTGCGGCAATGGTTGGAGATCCCGTCTGGTCTTCTGATGACGTCCCTTGGAAAGGCCGGTTCGATTCTTGAATTGTTGTTAGATATCAAGGGGGGTGTTCTGGGTATGTTCGGGCGCCAAAATGTTATAATATATTTGGGATTGGTTTATCGTTAAGGGTTTCTAGGTAAATGACAGAAGAAATATATATTTATAACAATGGGTTTATTGATTAGTTACAATGGGAGGGCCGGAAAAGCGAGTGACAGCCTTGCGATCGATATGTCAACCCCCTCGATTATTCGAGATTCATGGTTTTTATATATTTATATTCAGGTCAAGCTCTGCGAATTCAGCATTTCGCAAGACTCTGCTTCCGCGTGGACTATCAAAACATGTCGACAAGGCATATCACAACAACTAGTTCTAATTTTTTGAACCCCCCCCCCCCAATTTCGGCCCCCGAAAAAAATAATAACTCTTTTTTATTATAGGTTCATTTTATGGTATATTTCAATTTTCTCGGTTTTTTTTTAGTTTGAAAATCTTATAATTTTAATTTTTACCCCCCCCCCCTTAATTTTTGGTTCGATTTCAACCAAAATCTAATCAGCTCTTAATCTCAATGCACCAAAACTACATGTGAAATTTCGTTTTGATATTCACACTAGTTTTTGAGCTAGTGCGTCCACAAAAATTTGGTAACGCACGTACTAACTAACGTACTAACAGACATTTTGACAAAACAGTTATTATCTCGAAAAATATAATTTTTTCGATGTTCACTTATTAGGGCTTTTTTGTAGACCGAAATGCCATGGTTTTGCCCAATTTTTTTAATCAAAATAGTTTCAGCCGTTTTTGAGATATTTCGAAAAAAAGAAACAAAAAAAACACTTTTTCCATGCACGATTACAATCTCCAAATTGTAAAAATTCCAAAAAACACGTCTAATTTTGTAAAAGTTTTCTCTTTTTGCCTTCAATTACATTCCATAAAATTATTCTTTTCATTTCTATAAGTACTATTAGATAATTCAGAATTAAATCCTCCCCTTCGTTTTTAAGTAAACAGCTTTTAATATTGGTTTGATATTCAAACAGAGTATATTTTTCATATTTTTCAATTAATTGAATTTCCCTTTGAATAAAAGTAAAAACATTTTTTTATTACCGAGAGTAGCAAAGTTGTTGATTTATTCTTTATAATTGACTTTCATTTGTTTAATGTTTCTCCCTCAGCAATTCGCCATTCACCTGTTGTTTGGTTATTTATATTTTATTTTTCCACTCATTATCCAATGATTTTGCAAAGTTTCCTTCCCATATCCTTAAACCTTCATTTAACAAACTTTTCATTACCTGAAAGTTCAATTTTCACTCTCATTTCTCTCAAATCTGCACTAATATTTAAGTAAGTAAAATAATATTATTTTGAATTGAAATTAGAGAATAGAGAAAAAACTTATTAAAAACAAATGGATTCGGGCCCGGCATTTTCGCCTTTAATCCACTAAGCTACTGATCCTCGAGCTTTTAAGAGCTTAGTATGTGTTTAGGTGTTACTAAATTAATCAATGAATAAGGAATTATAAAAAAAACCGACTTCAAAAAAATTAAATGCAACAAATAAAAAATAAAAAGAACTCAAAAATCAAATAAAATGCACTAAAAGGTATAAAATAATTATCTAATTTAGTTACAATTAAACGGTGAAATTTTTACATGAAATCCATTTTTTGAAGTCGGTGCCAAACATATACATTTTATGAATCGAACTCGACGGATCTTAGTACGTTTGGCGGGTAAGCTCACTTATATAGTTTGTTTAGCACCGACTTCAAAAAGTGATTTCATATAACAATTTCATCGTTTAATTGTAACTAAATTAGATAATTACTTTATACCTTTTAGTGCATTTTATTTAAATTTTGAGTTCTAATTATTTTATTTGTTGCGTTTAATTTTTTGAAGTCGGTTTTATTTTTTTAATAAACATTATTTTTATTTTTCTCTTTTTAGTGATGTTATTAATAGTGACTTAAGATAACATTTTCTATTCATCTCGTAAGAGAAAGCGTCTGTTCGAATGAAACAGAAAATGATAATAAAATTCAATTCATGAATATAGAAATTCTCTCGAAACGTTTGCGGCGAGGGAACCGCGGCCTAATATGCTGTACACCTACTTCCACTTGTACTTCCAAATATTTCCAAGCACTTCCAAATATTTCCAAGTACTTCCAAATATTTCAAGTACTTCCAAATATTTCCAAGTACTTCCAAAATACTTCAAAGGAGGTGTACACCTACCCCTACCCCTCGGTTTGTGATTTTTAAATGAAAGTTTTAAGATTTTTATAAAAGATTTTATTTATTATAATTTCGATTATTTGCTCCATAAGAATTGGAGATTTACGTTATTTCATCATTGATCATATCATCAGAACTTGGCCAAATTAATATGGGACCACCCTTAAGGTACCCCCCTTTCCAATAAAAAAAAGAATCATCGAAATCGGTCCACGTGGCAAAAAGTTCTCGCCGAACATACCTGCATAAAACAAATAAATAAATAAATACTTAGATATCTTGACTATCTTGGAGCTATACTGATCCAAACGCATAAAGAATGATCAAAATCGGTTCATAAACAAAGAAGTTATGGGTGAACAAACATATCAAAAAAGGTCCAATACCTAATGAAAAAAAAAAAACGGGACCAGTCGGAAACTATACTGAACCCAATGCAAAAAAATCCATCAAAAAATCGGTTCACAATTGGCGAAGATATCAGGTAACATAGACACAAAAAAAAATCAGTTGAATTGAGAACCTACTCCTTTTTTGAAGTCGGTTAAAAAGAAGAAATTCTCCCGTAATTTAAATAAATGTTAATAAAAACGTTTTTTATAAACGATTTGTATTTATAAAACAATCAATAACATTTTTGAATAGAATTAATAATTACATATAAAATCATTTGAATTCACCAGTCCTGACATCTCAATAACAGAAAGTAATTTGGGGAAACTAAATCTTTTCTACCATATGAATGATAATATAATTTTACTTTCTTTTGGTTGCTGATTTTCGCTAATAGTCATTGGCTTTTAATTCCATATTGAACATCTATCTCTGTTAGGTATTGATTGAAAATGAATTTCCCACTTAACTCAATTAATCAGTGATTGAGGATTGCAATTGGTGTTGACCTTGTCGTGGGTGTTTGATTCACAGTGTGTTTGTGTTGAGCTGTCAGCTCTTGAGGTGTCCTTGGGCTGAGTAAAGGCCAGGTCAATGTCGAAGACGTCGAGTCTCGTACCTAGGGTCTATTCTTATAACAACGACGTATGTTTGTTTGGCTTAGGAAGAATACCAGATGATCAATCTGAAACAACAAAAAAATACATTCCAGTCTCAGGACAACCCTGTTTCCTCACTTCTAGTTCCTTACCATCAAACAAATATAATTTTAATACAGAAAAAACATTTAAATATATTAAAAAAAAAAAAAAAAAAAAACAACTAAAAAACATGCTTCCAAAAAAGTACAAAATAATTTAATACTTAATCAAAAAGTGTGATATTAATTCGACAAAGTGTCCCACGCTTTTTGATTAAGTATTACATTATTTTGTACTTTTTAGAAGCGTGTTTTTTTAGTTTTTTAAAATATAATTTATTTTTTTACTTTTTAGTCTTAATTATTTTTATAGAGAACAGTTTGCGGAATTTAACAGAATGAAATATATTTATTTTTATTATTTTTATATAATTTCATTTATTGAAGGAGACAGTAAAGGAGTGTAGTCTTCTGCTGGAATTATAAATTTTATTTATAACGAGACTATAGTTTCGAGGGCTTTTGCCCTCTTCATCAGTCTATTACAATTGATTCACAGGAATTAATGTCAATTATTAATTATTTCCATGAATCAATTGTAATAGACTGATGAAGAGGGCAAAGCCCTCGAACTATAGTCTCGTTATAAATAAAATTTATAATTCCAGCAGAAGACACACGCTTTTATTGTCTCCTTCAATATATAAAATTTCTGCTACCCTCGGCACAAAAACTTTTAGTTTAATTTCATTTAAATTGAGTAGGTAAACAATTATTTTTATAGAGAAATGTTTGCGGTATTTAACAGAACAAAAGTCACATTAATACATAGATAAATACATACATACAGGTGAAGCTAATATAAAGAGTGTAAAAAGAAAACATTTCTTCTTTTCCATCATTGGATTCTTAATAATGTTCGGAGTATCATGAGGGGAATTTAAAAATAAATAAATAACTTCTTCAGAATTCTCTCACTTGATTAATTTATACGTGTAACGGTGTGATACAATGATTTCCTTACGGAATTAGGGGCTGTGTAGTTCAAACATGAAAATTAAATTTTCAAAATCGTCAAGCTAACCACCAAGGTTTCAAAATTAAGTTAATTCATTTATTTGTGGAATTAATTCTGATATCCACATCATAGGAAAATATAAAACATCATTGTATTGATATTTGTACAATATTTAATTAGTCTCATAGTTTCTATCCTTACTCATCTGTATATCTTTGAGCAACAGGGATCTTTAATGAATAAATAAATTAGAGAAATTTAAAAATATAAACTTACATAGGCGTCCTTTTTTTGTTTGTTCTATTACAATTACATAAAAAGAAAAAGTAGAGGGGTTTGATAAAATTCTCAAGAAACTCTTGAAGGGGTCGACGGTCAAAGAAGTTTAGCGACCACTGCTTTAAAGTAGCCTCATATTAAATTTCAAGCATTATTAGCTCCGGTAATTGCGGGGAAATTGTGATATCTTGAAATGAAACCAGGTTTGTTTAATTTTTGAGTTTTTAGGTCTTCTATTTTTTCTATACTACAGGAACGTATTAATAAATTTCATAGAGATTTTATATTCTAGGCATCTTTTGTATTTACATGTTATTTTAAAATTAATAAGGAAAAATCTATTGCCAAATGATTTTTTACATTGAATTTCCTTATAATAAATAAATAAATAGTAATAATAATGAATTTAATACTTTGGCCATCCGACAGGCATGTTTTGTTGACCTCTATCGATGAACTCTAAAAACTCAAGTACTTTACGGTAGAGCCTAAATTTTACGCAGCTTTGAAGAAGAGGTGACGAATTGATTGCCTATATTCAGGCGTATGGTGCGTACAAGGCTAGAATTTTAAACTAAATCTGACACATGGGGGGCTGGCGCCTTTTAGCGACTGGGCTATCGTTCTGCCTTTGGTATAAAATAGTAAATATTGTCATTGGGAATGTCCTGAAATCAAATTTAACCATTCTGAAATGACTTGATTTTACAATATTTTTGACATCTTCAGTGGTCATTTACCCCTAAAAACGACTGGATTCGGTGATTAAGAATTTCACTTTCGGGCTGTGTGCTGATCACACTACAGTATGGGATATGTTATTTGCATTCTGAAATAATCGTCCAAAATGTCCACTAGCTCTTAGACTATTAGATTTTGGGCTCTATAGCTTCCTGAATTCCAATTCAGAAATGCTAATTATTTATTTATTTATTTATAAATTATGCTCTGTCATAGAGCAGATAACAAAAGGTTTACTTATTATAAGACATATTTAGGAGTATTATATATATTATATAAATATAAATGTCCTTAGTCTTTATAAAAGCTCTGGTTGAAACAAATTGGCTTTTAAATTATCTATAGAGGAATATTTTCATTCTGCTTAATGTAAATAAACATATACCAATAGGTATATGACGAAGATATGTAAATAGGTATATAACATTATATAAGTAATTTAATTCTTAGGAGATTGTAGTAAAATTAAAAATAAACTACTAAGTAACATTTCACATTTTGGTGTGTGAAAAATTAACTACTAGGTAGCATCTAGTAGTTAATTTTTAATTTTATTAAATAATATGTTTCACCTCGAACCTACACCATTCTCCCTGAACCAAAGAGACTATAGTTTCGAAGGTTTGACTTTATAATCAGTCTTTAATTATAAATATTTTATCTATTTCTTCTGGGTTCAAATACGCGATTTGGTGTAGGTAAATTCGTTTTGTTGTAATAGTAAGCTGGTCACTCAACAAATGTTTCAACCGAGGAGTGAATCGCGACCTATTATCGTGTACACCTACTACCACTTTCATTTCCAAGTAGAAGATAATTGATGAAGGGGCTATCTAATGAATTCCAAAATAATTCCAAAGACGTATACACCTAATTCCAATCGTGGTTCACCCCTCGGTTTCAACTTAATAACAGATAAAATATTTCTAATTAAAAAATACTAATGATAAAGGTCGAACCTTCGAAACTATAGTCTCTCAAAAATTTATTTATATATATATATATATATTTGATTATTCTAATAAAGCAGACAACAACCTCAATAATTTCTCTTCATTAAATCAACATTTCTACTACTCTAGGCAAACAAAATCTTTTCAATAGAATATTTTCATATTATGTGTCCGAACTTTAAATTCATTTGTGAATAATTCGACGAAATTTCCATTCATCTTCGTCAACTATATATTTTTCTATTAATATAGTCAGAATAATATTGATTTCCTTTACTTGAAAGACAAAAAATATTATTAGAGCAACATTATATTTCCCAAGAAAAGTGCTGGCCACTTTTTGTCTCTCTCTGTCTGACTCCATCACTGGAACCCATTTATTTAAGTCAATTAACAGAGTGATTGAAACAAATGGCGGCTATTTAAGTGCCCAGTGTAATAATTAGTCCGCTAGGCTTCATATGAAAGAGACAAAAGCCTCTCCTCTGCGGATTATGGCTCATCAAGTCTCCCTCGATGCATTAATATCGGCCTCCATAGTCGTCTCTTCTCTATTAAAGGGTGCAGCAATAAAACCCACTGCAAATATCACAATTTCCTTCTCTTTT
The DNA here is from genome assembly GCA_023213315.1 of Euborellia annulipes. Taxonomy (NCBI): domain Eukaryota; kingdom Metazoa; phylum Arthropoda; class Insecta; order Dermaptera; family Anisolabididae; genus Euborellia; species Euborellia annulipes. Next base: position 21,120 of record JAKCPI010018833.1, on the reverse strand, counting down.
ATTACATTAAGGATAATTTTTTCCTGTAGTTTTGAATTCAGTTAAATTATTTTTTTACACGCTTTATATTAGCTTCACATTTATATATGTATGTATTAAATGTGAGCTTTTGTTCTGTTAACTTCTGCAAACATTTCTCTATAAAAATAATTGTTTACTCAATTTAAATGAAAATTATATAATAAGAGAAAGATTGGAGCGAATGAATCAGAAATTGATCACATAAATTCAGATTCATAAATAGAGAAATTATCTCGAAATGTAGCGGGTTTTACATGAACGTTTTAAGTTTTTTTTTTTTTTATATATATAAAAAATTTATTTATTATAATTTTGATTGTTCCCTCATAAGAATTAAAGATTTCCGTTATTTTGTCATTGATTATATCATCCGAAGCAAAATCCGGGATTACCCCTAAGGTATCCTCTTTCCAATAAAAAAAGAATCATCGAAATCGGTCCATAAACAAAGTGTATGCGTGAACCTACATAACAAAAAAGGTCCAATAACATTGTCCTCGGTATGGCGCACAAAGAATAAATTCTAAGATAGAAGGTGCTGTATCAATCGGAAGCCTGTTGACTGACCACAGGAGGGTTTTTGAAAAATTGAGTTTTTGAGTCGAGAGTACACTTGTTGACATTGATTTAATTGTATACGGTTGTTGTTTGTTTGTTGTCGTTATTGTTATATGAGATTATTCTTACCTACGTGATGGCGCAAATGACCATAGTAGTCGACGCGCCGATAAACAAATAATAATAATAATAATAAATAAATAGAAATGTATGCCCGTTATTAAATAACATGACCAAGTAATTTAAATAAATCCACGCAAAAACCTGATACCAGGGGCAAGCGACGCATTGGTCATGTCGGTATTTGCCATACGTTGTTAAGGAAACCTGGTCAAAACCTTAACAAGGATGGTATGACTCTCTCTACCTCAGCTAATCTCTACTTGTGAGAACTAAATAAAATTTTGTACAGCTCAAGGACATTAGGAATTGACAAAATTTATAATTGATTTAATCATAGGGGGCAGAGGACTATAATCCCAAGTAGTAACATACAGACTGTTCCACAAATCAATGCCAGTTTCTACAAATGAATGCAAACCTACATTAATATCTGGATTAACTAATATTGAAATTGTAACTTTGAGGGTGGCCTTAAACTAAGGTCGAAACATTAGCTGGAGTTAAAAAAAAAAATGATTTTTTAAAATCCGTTTTTTATAATATATTTTTGAAATTTCTAAATACCAATACAAAGTAATGAAGTCATTTTCAAAAAAATATAAATTAGCTCTCCCCCCCCCATTTGAGCCTCAATCGGACATGATTAATCAAGTCCAAGTGATTTATAAAGAAGCCACCACAAATTTAAAGAAATCGTTAAAGCTGTCCTCAGATTAAAATCTTGATAACCAGACGATGGCAATTTATATCCATAGCTCAAGTTTCAAGTCTCATTTCCTTGCGATTTATCGTTCTTGAGATATTATAGGTACGATTTACACACACACATATATATACACACAGGAAGAGAAAACAAGCCAAGGCTGTCTAATATCCAGAGATTTGCAAATGTTGATGGATTAAAATCTCTTCAAATCTAATCGCGCAATTTCTAGTCTAAGTTCTTAACTTAACAACGGAAACTCTGAAGCTCTGATTCCAATATTATATTGTTTTCTGTACTTGTTGAAGCTTTAGTGGTTAGCGTTGACACGTTAGTTTTTTCAGGATTATACCTCGTACCTTTTAAATATAAAATTATATTAAAAAGGTACGAGGTATAATCCTGGAAAAAAAACTAACGTGTCAACGCTAACCACTAAAGTTTCAACAATATACAGAAAACAATATAATATTGGAATCAGAGCTTCAGAGTTTCCGTTGTTAAGTTAAGAACTTAGACTAGAGAATTACGCGATTAGATTTGAAGAGATTTTAATCCATCAACATTTGCAAATCTCTGGATATTAGACAGCCTTGCGCTTCGTTTTCCTCTTCACCATGTGTATATATATATGTGTGTGTGTAAATCTGTTACCTATAATATCTCAAGAACGATAAATCGCAAGGAAATGAGACTTGAAACTTGAGCTATGGATATAAATTGCCATCGACTGGTTATCAAGATTTTAATCTGAGGACAGCATTAACGATTTCTTTAAATTTGTGGTGGCTTTTATCAGTCACTTGGACTTGATTTATCATGTCCGATTGGGGCTCAAATGGGGGGGCGGGGCTAATTTATATTTTTTTCAAAATGACTTCATTGCTTTGTATTGGTATTTAGAAATTTCGAAATATATTATAAAAAACGGATTTTAAAAAATCATTTTTTTTTAACTCCAGCTAATGTTTCGACCTTAGTTTAAGGCCACCCTCAAAGTTACAATTTCAATATTAGTTAATCCAGATATAATGTAGGTTTGCATTCATTTGTAGAAACTGGCATTGATTTGTGGAACAGTCTATATATTACTACTTGGGATTATAGTCCTCTGCCCCTATGATTCAAATCAATTATAAATTTTGTCAATTCCCCTAATGTCCTTGAGTTGTACAAAATCTTATTGAGTTCTCACAAGTAGAGATTAGCTGAGGTAGAGAGGGTCATACCATCCTTGTTAGGTTTGACCAGGTTTCCTTAACAACGTATGGCAAATGCCGACATGGCCAATGCGTCGCTTGCTCCTGGTATCAGGTTTTTGCGCGGATTTGTTTAAATTACTTGGTCATGTTATTGTTAATGAGCATACATTTCCTATTTATTTATTATTGTTGTTATTATTTGTTTATCGGCGCGTCGACTACTATGGTCATTTGCGCCATCACGTAGGTAAGAATAATCTCATATAACAATAACGACAACAAACAAACAACAACCGTATACAATTAAATCAATGTCAACAAGTGTACTCGACTCAAAAACTCAATTTTTTCAAAACCCTCCTGGTCCGTCAACAGGCTTCCGATTGATACACCTTCTATCTTAGAATTTATTCTTTGTGCGCCATACCGAGGACAATATTATTGGACCTTTTTTGTTATGTATGTTCACGCATAACTTTTTTGTTTATGGACCGATTTCGATGATTCTTTTTTATTGGAAAGAGGATACCTTAGGGGTAATCCAGATTTGTTCTGATGATATAATCAATGACAAAATAACGGAAATCTTTAATTCTTATGAGGAAATAATCAAAATTATAATAAATAAATTTTTATATATAAAAAAAAAAAAAAAACTTAAAACGTTCATGTGAAAACCCGCTACATTTCGAGATAATTTCTCTATTTATGAATTGAATTTTATTATCAATTTCTGATTCATTCGCTCCAATCTTTCTCTTATTATATAATTTCATTTAAATTGAGTAAACAATTATTTTTATAGAGAAATGTTTGCAGAATTTAACAGAACAAAAGTCACATTAATACATACATATATAAAGTGAAGCTAATATAAAGCGTGTAAAAATAATTTAACTGAATTCAAAACTACAGGAAAAAATTATCCTTATGTAACAAAAGAGAAGGAAATTGTGATATTTGCAGCGTTTTATTGCTTGCACCCCAATAGAGAAGAGACGACTATAGGCCGATAATCATGCATCGAGGGAGACTTGATGAGCCATGTCCGCAGAGGAGAAGGCTTTTGTCTTTTCATATGAAGCCCAGCGGACTAATTATTACACTGGGCTCTTAAATAGCCGCCATTTGTTTCAATCACTCTGTTAATTGACTTAAATAAATGGGTTCCATGATGGAGTCAGACAGAGAGAGACAAAAGTGGCCAGCATACTTTTCTTGGAAATATATGCTGCTCTAATAATATTTTGTCTTTCAAGTAAAAATCAATATTATTCTGACTATATTAATAGAAAAATATATAGTTGACGAAGATGAATGGAAATTTCGTCGAATTATTCATAAATGAATTTAAAGTTCGGACACATAATATGAAAATATTCTATTGAAAAAGATTTTGTTTGCCTAGAGTAGTAGAAATGTTGATTTATGAAGAGAAATTATTGAGGTTGTTGTCTGCTTTATTAGAATAATCAAATATATATATATATATATAAATAAATTTTTAGAGACTATAGTTTCGAAGGTTCGACCTTTATCATTAGTATTTTTAATTAGAAATATTTTATCTGTTATTAAGTTGAAACCGAGGGGGTGAACCGCGATTGGAATTAGGTGTATACGTCTTTGGAATTATTTTGGAATTCATTAGATAGCCCCTTCATCAATTATCTTCTACTTGGAAATGAAAGTGGTAGTAGGTGTACACGATAATAGGTCGCGATTCACTCCTCGGTTGAAACATTTGTTGAGTGACCAGCTTACTATTACAACAAAACGAATTTACCTACACCAAATCGCGTATTTGAACCCAGGAGAAATAGATAAAATATTTATAATTAAAAAGACTGATAAAAGTCAAACCTTCGAAACTATAGTCTCTTTGGTTCAGGGAGAATGGTGTAGGTTCGAGGTGAAACATATTGTTTAATAAAATTAAAAAATTAACTACTAGATGCTACCTAGTAGTTAATTTTTTTAAACACCAAAATGTGAAATGTTACCTAGTAGTTTATTTTTTAATTTTACTACCCAATCTCTAAAGAATTAAATTACTATATATAATGTTATATACCTATTTACATATCTTCGTTATATACCTATTGGTATATGTTTATTTACAATAAGCAGAACTGAAAATATTCCTCTATAGATAATTTAAAAGCCAATTTGTTTCAACAGAGCTTTTTATAAAGACCTAAGGACATTTATATTTATATAATATATGTAATACTCTAAATATGTCTTATAATAAGTAAACTTTTGATATCTGCTTTCCTATGACAGAGCATCATTTAAATAAATAAATAAATAAATAATTTGCATTTCTGAATTGGAATTCAGAAGCTACTAAGAGCCCAAAATCTAATAGTCTAAGAGCTAGTGAACATTTTGGACGATTATTTCAGAATGCAAATAACATATCCCATACTGTAGTGTGATCAGCACACACCCCGAAAGTGAAATTCTTACTCGCCGAATCCAGTCGTTTTTAGGGGTAAATGACCACTGAAGATGTCAAAAATATTGTAAAATCAAGTCATTTCAGAATGGTTAAATTTGATTTCAGGACATTCCCAATGACAATATTTACTATTTTATACCAAAGGCAGAACGATAGCCCAGTCGCTAAGGAAGGCGCCAGCCCCCAATGTGTCAGATTTAGTTAAAAATTATAGCCTTGTACGCACCATACGCCTGAATATAGGCAATCCATTCGTCACCTCTTCTTCAAAGCTGCGTAAAATTTAGGCTCTACCGTAAAGTACTTGAGTTTTTTTTTTAGAGTTCATCAATAGAGGTCAACAAAACATGCCTGCCGGACTGGCCAAAGTATTAAATTCATTATTATTACTATTTATTTATTTATTATAAGGAAATTCAATGTAAAAAATCATTTGGCAATAGATTTTCCTTATTAATTTTAAAATAACATGTAAATACAAAAGATGCCTAGAATTAAAATCTCTATGAAATTTATTAATACGTTCCTGTAGTATAGAAAAAATAGAAGACCTAAAAACTACAAAAAAAAACAACTGGTTTCATTTCAAGATATCACAATTTCCCCGCAATTACCGGAGCTAAATAATGCTTGAAATTTAATATGAGGCTACTTTAAAGCAGTGGTCGCTAAACTTCTTTGACCGTCGACCCCTTCAAGAGTTTCTTGAAATTTTATCAAACCCCTCTATTTTTTTTATGTAATTGTAATAGAACAAACAAAAAAAGACGCCTATGTAAGTTTATATTTTTAAATTTATCTAATTTATTTATTCATTAAAGATCCCTGTTGCTCAAAGATATACAGATGAGTAAAAAATCTGATTTAGATAAAAACTATGGGACTAATTAAATATTGTACAAATATAAATACAACGATGTTTTATATTTTCCTATGATGTGGATATCAGAATTAATTCCACAAATAAATGAATTAACTTAATTTTGAAACCTTGGTGGTTAGCTTGACGATTTTGAAAATTTAATTTTCATGTTTGAACTACACAGCCCCTAATTCCGTAAGAAATCATTGTGTCACACCGTTACACGTATAAATTAATCAAGTGAGAGAATTCCTGAAGAAGTTAGTTATTTATTTTTAAATTCCCCTACATGATACTCGAACATTATTAAGAATCAATGATGGAAAAGAAGAAATGTTTTCTTTTTACACTCTTTATATTAGCTTCACCTGTATGTATGTATTTATCTATGTATCAATGTGACTTTTGTTCTGTTAAATTCCGCAAACATTTCTCTATAAAAATAATTGTTTACCTACTCAATTTAAATGAAATTAAATTGAAAGTTTTTGTGCCGAGGGTAGCAGAATTTTTATATATTGAAGGAGACAATAAAAGAGTGTGTCTTCTGCTGGAATTATAAATTTTATTTATAACGAGACTATAGTTTCGAGGGCTTTGCCCTCTTCATCAGTCTATTACAATTGATTCACGGAATTAATTAATAATACATTAATTCCTGTGAATCAATTGTAATAGACTGATGAAGAGGGCAAAGCCCTCGAAACTATAGTCTCGTTATAAATAAAATTTATAATTCCAGCAGAAGACACACTCTTTTATTGTCTCCTTCAATAAATGAAATTATATAAAAATAATAAAAATAAATATATTTCATTCTGTTAAATTCCGCAAACTTTTCTCTATAAAAATAATTAAGACTAAAAAGTAAAAAAAATAAATTATATTTTAAAAAACTAAAAAACACGCTTCTAAAAAGTACAAAATAATGTAATACTTAATCAAAAAGCGTGGGGCACTTTGTCGAATTAATTGTCACACTTTTTGATTAAGTATTAAATTATTTTGTACTTTTTAGAAGCATGTTTTTTAGTTTTTTTTAATTTATCCAAGGGGGGGGCCCCCGGGGGGGGGCCGGAGAGGGGGGGGAGGGCGGGTTTTTGGGGGGGGGGTTTTTTTTTTTGTGCATTTTTTTATTTTTTTAAATATATTTAAATGTTTTTTCTGTATTAAAATTATATTTGTTTGATGGTAAGGAACTAGAAGTGAGGAAACAGGGTTGTCCTGAGACTGGAATGTATTTTTTTGTTGTTTCCAGATTGATCATCTGGTATTCTTCCCAAGCCAAACAAACATACGTCGTTGTTATAAGAATAGACCCTAGGTACGAGACTCGACGTCTTCGACATTGACACCTGGCCTTTACTCAGCCACAAGGACACCTTAAGAGCTGACAGCTCAACACAAACACACGCGAATCAAACACGCACGACAAGGTCAACACCAATTGCAATCCTCAATCACTGATTAATTGAGTTAAGTGGGAAATTCATTTTCAATCAATACCTAACAGAGATAGATGTTCAATATGGAATTAAAAGCCAATGACTATTAGCGAAAATCAGCAGCCAAAAGAAAGTAAAATTATATTATCATTCATGTGGTAGAAAAGATTTAGTTTCCCCCAATTACTTCTGTTATTAGATGTCAGGACTGGTGAATTCAGATGATTTTACATGTAATTATTAATTCTATTCAAAAAATGTTATTGATTGTTTTTTTATAAATACAAATCGTTTATAAAAAACGTTTTTATTAACATTTATTTAAATTACAGGAGAATTTCTTCTTTTTAACCGACTTCAAAAAAAGGAGGAGGTTCTCAATTCAACTGATTTTTTTTGTGTCTATGTTACCTGATATCTTCGCCAATTGTGAACCGATTTTTTGATGGATTTTTTTTGCATTGGGTTCAGTATAGTTTCCGACTGGTCCCGTTTTTTTTTTTCATTGGTATTGGACCTTTTTTGATATGTTTGTTCACCCATAACTTCTTTGTTTATGAACCGATTTTAATCATTCTTTATGCGTTTGGATCAGTATAGTTCCAAGATAGTCAAGATATCTAAGTATTTATTTATTTATTTGTTTTATGTAAGTATGTTCGGCGAGAACTTTTTGCCACGTGGACCGATTTCGATGATTCTTTTTTTATTGGAAAGGGGTTACCTTAATAGAGCAAATAATCGAAATTATAATAAATAAAATCTTTTTATAAAAAAAATCTTAAAACTTTCATTTAAAAACCTTCAAACCGAGGGGTGATCCGCGATTGGAAGTAGGTGTACACCTCTTTGGAAGTATTTTGGAAGTACTTGGAAATATTTGGAAGTACTTGGAAATATTTGGAAGTACTTGGAAATATTTGGAAGTACTTGGAAATATTTGGAAGTACAAGTGGAAGTAGGTGTACAGCATATTAGGTCGCGGTTCACCCCTCGCCGCAAACGTTTCGAGAGAATTTCTATATTCATGAATTGAATTTTATTATCATTTTCTGATTCATTCGACAGACGCTTTCTCTTACGAGATGCATACAAAATGTTATCTTAAGTCACTATTAATAACATCACTAAAAAGAAAAATAAAAATAATGTTTATAAAAAAAAAAATAAAACTGACTTCAAAAAAATTAAATGCAACAAATAAAATAATTAGAACTCAAAAATTAAATAAAATGCACTAAAAGGTATAAAATAATTATCTAATTTAGTTACAAATTAAAAGATGACATTTTTATATGAAATCACTTTTTGAAGTCGGTGCTAAACAAACTATATAAGCGGGCTTACCCGCCAAACGTACTAAGATCCGTCGAGTTCGATTCATAAAATGTATATGTTTGGCACCGACTTCAAAAAAGGGATATGTAACTAAATTAGATAATTATTTTATACCTTTACGGGTGCATTTTATTTGATTTTTGAATTCTTTTATTTTTTATTTGTTGCATTTAATTTTTTTTTGAAGTCGGTTTTTTTATAATTCACTTATTCATTGATTAATTTTGTAACATCTAAACACATACTAAGCTCTTAAAAGCTCGAGGATCAGTAGCTTGGTGGATTAAAGGCGAAAATGCCGGGTTTCAAATCCATTTGTTTTTAATAAGTTTTTTCTCTAATCTCTAATTTCAATTCAAAATATATTGTTTTACTTACTTAAATATTAGTTCAGATTTTATAGAAATGAGAGTGAGAATTGAACTTTTCAGGTAATGAAAAGTTTGTTAAATGAGAAAGGTTTAAGGATATGGGAAGGAAACTTTGCAAAATCATTGGATAATGAGTGGAAAAATAAAATATAAATAACCAAACAACAGGTGAATGGCGAATTGCTGAGGGAGAAACATTAAACAAATGAAAGTCAATTATAAAGAATAAATCAACAACTTTGCTACTCTCTCGGTAATAAAAAAATGTTTTTACTTTTATTCAAAGGGAAATTCAATTAATTGAAAAATATGAAAAATATACTCTGTTTGAATATCGAAACCAATATTAAAAGCTGTTTACTTAAAAACGAAGGGAGGATTTAATTCTGAATTATTCCAATAGTACTTATAGAATGGAAAGAATAATTTTATGGAATGTAATTGAAGGCAAAGAGAAAACTTTTACAAAATTAGACGTGTTTTTTGGAATTTTTACAATTTGGAGATTATAATCGTGCATGGAAAAAGTGTTTTTTTGTTTCTTTTTTTCGAAAATATCTCAAAAACGGCTGAAACTATTTGGATTAAAAAAATTAGGCAAAACCATGGCATTTCGGTCTACAAAAAAGCCCTAATAAGTAAACATCGAGAAAATTATATTTTTCTTGGTAATAAATGTTTTGTCAAAATGTCTGTTAGTACGTTGGATTAGTACGTGCGGTTAACAAATTTTTGGACGCTCTAGCTCAAAAACTAGTGTGAATATCAAAACGACACATCACATGGTTTAGGTGCATTGAGATTAAGAGCTGATTAGATTTTTGGTTGAAATCGGACTAAAAATTCAGGGGGGCGTAAATTGAAATTATAAGATTTCCGAAACTAAAATAAAATCCCGAAAAAATTAAATACCTATACCATAAAATGAATTTATAATAAAAAAGAGTTATTATTTTTTTCGGGGGCCGAAATTGGGGGGGTTCAAAAAAATTAGAACTAGTTGTTGTGATATGCCTTGTCGACATGTCTTGATAGTCAACGTGGAAGCAGAGTCTTGCGAAATGCTGAATTCGCAGAGCTTGACCCGAATATAAATACATACAAACCATGAAGTCTCGGATAATCGAGAGTGGTTGACATGTCGATCGCAAGGCTGTCACTCGCCTTCCCGGCCCTCCCATTGTAACTAATCAATAAAACCCATTGTTATAAATATATATTTCTTCTGTCATTTACCTAAAAACCCTTAACGATAAACCTATCCCAAATATATTATAACATTTTGGCGCCCGAACATACCCAGAACACCCCCTTGATATCTAACAACAATTCAAGAATCGAACCGGCCTTTCCAAGGACGTCAACTGATCCAGACGGGATCTCCACCATTGCCGCACCGGAAAATTAAAGTAAGCCGTGAAGTGATCTACTTGGGTCATAAACTATCCCAGAAAGGCGTAACTGCCGACCCGAACAAAGTAAGTGTTTTAAAAATTTTCCCATACCTAAGGACCAAAAAGAAGTAAAGGGTTTATGGGTTTAGCGTCCTATTACCGTAAGTTCATAGAAAGTTTTTCCAGAGATAGCACAGCCAATTAATAAGATATTAAGAAAAGAAGTGCCATTTGTATGGGGACAAGAACAACAAAATGCGTTTGAAATACTGAAAGAAAAATTAACAACCGCTCCCTGTATTGGCATATCCTGACTTTAATAAACCATTTGAATTAACTACAGACGCAAGTAAGAAAGGGCCTGGGGGCCGTGTTGTCCCAAAACGACCGACCGATCGCCTACGCAAGCAGATCCGTCAGCCCTTCAGAAAGTAATTATCCTGCGACTCATCTTGAATGTCTAGCGGTGGTTTTCGGAGTAAATCATTTCCGCCCATATCTAATAGGAAAAAAGTTTACAATTTTCACTGACGCACGATCATTAACCTGGCTTTTCTCACTTAAAGACCCGGCTTCCCAGTTGTATAGGTGGCGATTAAAAATAAGCGAATTTGATTACGAAATTAAATACAAGCCTGGAGCACTCAACAAGGTGGCTGATTGTCTGTCCAGGATAAACGTAATACGAGCAGTCGACGAACCTATCGACGAGGAAGAAAATTCAACAGAGGCTGAGCCAACAGAAAAAGAGAAAAAATTAATCCTTAAAGAATTACACGATGGCCCATTCGGAGGACATGGAGGAATTACGAAAACAATAAAGAAAATTAAAAGATATTTCTATTGGAAAACATTAGAGCTAGATGTAAAAGATTATATTCAAAAATGTCAAATTTGCCAAAAAATGAAAAGGGGATATATAGTGAAACCATCTCCTTCAAATTACTACTACTCCAGACCAACCATTCGAAACTGTAAGCTGTGATGTTGTCGGCCCACTAACACCTACGGATCGCTCAAACATACACATTTTAACAGTTCAAGATCATTTTACCAAATTCCTCCAAGCTTTTCCGATGGCTGATCAAAAATCAGAGACAATTGCTGAAATATTGACTAATAAAGTTTTTTGTAAATTCGGCATACCAGGAACCATACTTACCGACCAAGGGAAGCCATTTCTTTCAAATCTTATGAAGGACGTAACAAAACTACTTAAAATCAGTAGAATCAATACCAGCCCTTATCATCCACAAACGAACGGTTCGTTGGAAAGGGCTCATGGTCCTTTAGCTGCTTACCTTAGATGCTATATTAACGAGTCTTTGACTAACTGGGATCTATTACTGGACCAAGCCTGTTTCGTATATAATACCACCCCCCACATGTCAACACATTATCAACCCTATGAATTGCTCTTTGGTAGATCAGCACACCTGCCAGGGAATTTACTTAAAGGCCCGATTGCACCAGTGTATGCATACGATGATTACGTTCAATCATTAAAAATGAACTTTAGAATCCTAGGAAAAATAGCAAAAACCAATTTAATAGATAAAAAAATAAAATCGAAGGAAATTTTCGATAGAAAATCAAAAATAATTAAATATGAAGTAGGGGAAAAAATTCTATTAAAGCATGAAAATCGATATCCGGGTAGATCTAGAAAGCTAGATGCCGTTTATAGGGGTCCTTTTATTATCACAGAAGTACTGTCTCCTCAAAATGTAGAAATTAAAATAAGAAACAAAAAGCAAATTGTGCACACAGACAAGATCAAAAGATTCATTCACCGTTAATATAGATGGATAGGTAGACAAAAGGAAAGATAAAAGAAAGTAAAAATAAAAAAAATATTAATTTAAAATATACTCGGATAAAAAAGAACAAAAATCACAGGGAATCATCTAAATTTTTATAAGTGCCAGAATAAATTAATTTCATCATTTTTATTCACTAGAGGAAGGGAAAATATAGGTTCATTGACGCAAGAAGTAAATCAAAGAAAAATGATTACGATTACAAGTTTGCAAATAAAGTAGAAAATATAATCCTTGAAAATTTCAGAGAAGAAAGGAAAGAAAAAACTGATGACTGCGCTGTCTTGAAATATCATGTTGAAAGAAGTACGAATAAATAATTAATGATTTGAAAAAAAAAAAAAAAACTGAGCCAAAGATATGGACCGAGGCCCATAATTTCAGACGAAATATTTTCTTTTGGCCCAGGGAGTAGCTTAAATCATCTAGTTATATGAACGAACAAATAAATAAGAAAGGAAGTAGGGTCACTATTAGGGCCGTGTGTCTAGAGGAGATGTTTTTCTTCAACAGAGATTGAGGTCTCTGAGAATTGAGATTCTATTTTTGGGAAAAGCATTCTCAGATATTTTAGCCTTATAGGGATCCCAAATATATTATAACAAATAAACATTATAGCAAATGAAACACTCGTAGCTATTTTATTTCACTACTAAGCAGTATCAGCACCTGGGACGCACGAGCATGTTATTAGAAGGAAAGCTCATCATATTTTCTACGACCTCACATATTTTGTCGCGGTTCATTCACCCAGTCGTTATTGTTATTATTAATCAGTTCTTTTTGTACACTAATATAATTTCTTTCGATATGAAGTAAAAGTATTCTATTGTTTAAGAAATTTTTCGATATTAATTAAAAACCTAGGCTAAGCATTTCGATGTACCAACAGAGGGGAGCAGCAGGTTTGAAACACGAAATTCCACCCCAGAACATATGCCTTTTATTCCTAAGAAGAGCTCATTATTATAAAAAAAAAAAAAATAAATAAAAAAAAAAAAAATCATAATAATTTTACGGGTATGAACGGAAAGGGAGAACTAAGGTTTATTTTTTTAGTATTAAAAAAAAAAAAAAAAAAAAAAAGAATTTGTTCACATATACATATATATATATATATATATATTAAAATAAGACATGTACTGTTACAGATACACTATGATATTACCACTAATCCTAGGATGCCTTCAGGTTACTACAGGTCAGGTAACAAACACTCCTATAGATGCGACAGCATCTATCATTTTCGAAACAATTGGGGAAGTGCGGACCTATGAAACCACCTTCAAAATAATAAGCTTTTTGAGATAGAGATATTGCAAAATAGATACAAAGAAATTAATAATTATTTTAACGAAACAATACATTCTTGTACATCAGCTGGGAACGAAGGAGAATGCAGTAATTTAATGGCTTCATCCCGACCAATTCAGTTGAAAATTTCAAAAGACTTGGAAACATTAAATCTATTATTAGGGGTCGTGCAAAAAAAAGAAAGAACGAAACGAGGATTATTTGACGGTATAGGAAAATTAGCACACATGCTTTTCGGAATTGTCGACGCTGAAACAGCCGAAAATTATAAAACGATGATAGATGAAAATTCTAGTAATCAAAGAGAAATAACTTCGCTTCTAAAAAAACAAACTGCTATTTTAAACACCACATCAACATTTTTCGATCAAAATATAGATAGTATCAAACATAATGAAAATTTATTAAAAAATTCCACTGAGGAACTGGGTGAGGCCATTAAAAAGTTAAATAAAGAATTTTCAAAAATGCAATTACAAATAATACTCACTGATCACTTTACAATATTAAATGTATTAATGGAAAATCTTAACGAACAAATAAGAGATTTCATAAACTGTATTTCACAAATCAAAGCAGGATATTTGTGCCCCCTTCTTATCCCACCAAAATCACTATTAACTAAAATGTTGGAAGCCAAAGACCATCTTTCCCCTGGGTTAAGCTTCCCTGTTTCTTTAAATGAAGAAAACGTCCATTTACTCCCAAAATTCCTAGACTACCGAGCCTATATCCTCGAGAACCGACTCATTTTTGAAATAAATTCACCACTTTTAGAGAACACCCTATACAAATTACATAAAATAACCCCAATACCCAGACGCTTTAATAATAACACTTTCGCCTTTTTCGACGTAAAAACTCCTTACATTGCGGCAGACCTTTCTTACCAAAATTTTATAACTTTTTCTGAAGACGATTACAAATTATGTAAACAAATTACGTCAGATAATTTCCTTTGCACTCACCCGCAACAAACACATACCGCCCCATCGGGAGAGGAATTTTGTGAAATTGCCCTCCTGAGAGGCAAAAGTGAGGAAATCACCCTCAAAGCCTGTAAAAACCTTCTCACGATGGTTGAAATTGACCACGTTACCTTCCTTAAGCTTAGAGCTCCAAATACCTGGGCTTATATAAACCCAGGCGAAGGGACTATTTCTCGTTTTGCCTGTAGAGAATCGTCAGGAAAAATAATGTTGGGAAGTTCTGGAAGGCTAAAGCTTGGAAGGTACTGTAAATTATGGATTGAAAACATCATTCTATCCTCAGTGCAAAAGGAAAACGACTTAAAAATGACCGAAATAATCCCGAAACTCAATATTCTTACACTCTTGAATAATAACTATTTAGAAAATCTTAAATTACAACCTCGTACAATAAAACTAATACCAGTTAGAAATATAAATACAAAAAATGATTTGACTCAACTTTCTCACGAGATCGACAAATTTCAAAATGACCTTGACGACCAAACAAAGAATCATAATATACATAGACACGACGTCATACAATTTGGAATGCTGGGGACCATTTTCGGTGCATTCATGGGTTTAGGACTTTATTACAAATTTTATAAAAAATGTTCAAAAAAAGAGGATAACACACCCGCAACTCCGGTATCCATCAGAATTCTCCCCGTTGCGACCCCTCCTACTGTAGAAACCCAGGGAATCGAGAGAGAAAAATTAAATCACCAAAAAATCAGAGCCGCAAATAAAAAAAGGTGGCACATATTAACCCAAGAGGGATAGAGTAAGTTTGTTTATTAAACCCGTTTTCTACTACATATAACCAATATTATTCATATGTTACAGGAATACAAGAAAGCTGTATAAAATATAAGTCTAAATTTAGGAAACATTTATGTGCTCACATCAAATATAACACTCTGTATTCTACTAAATTAAAACATATTTATAATTTTGCTAGAGGCTTAAATCTGTATATTTTTAATTGCTTACTATAGCGCTCAAAAAAAATGTTTGAAAATAAAAATAAAAATGGAGAAATAAAAAGTTTTATATGTGATATAATAATTGTATGTTGAAGATTTTCGGGACGAAAATCCCGAAATAGGGGGTCAGGTGTTGTGATATGCCTTGTCGACATGTTTTGATAGTCCACGCGGAAGCAGAGTCTTGCGAAATGCTGAATTCGCAGAGCTTGACCTGAATATAAATATATAAAAACCATGAATCTCGGATAATCGAGGGTGGTTGACATATCGATCGCAAGGCTGTCACTCGCTTTTCCGGCCCTCCCATTGTAACTAATCAATAAAACCCATTGTTATAAATATATATTTCTTCTGTCATTTACCTAAAAACCCTTAACGATAAACCTATCCCAAATATATTATGTAACATAGTCTTAGACGCTTTAATGGAAGACAAAAATTTTCACATGAACCCTATACGACCTTATGAAAATGACTCACTATCGAAATCAAAGAAAGGTGCTATTTCTAATAAAATAGTCTCATAATTAAAAGAAGATATTATTAATTTCTAATGGGTCCAAAATTAAGAGGGGGTGGGCGGTAAACAAAAAAGTATATTATTGAACAGAATTTAATTTATTTAGGTTATTTAAACCATAAAACAAGCATAAAACACTAGAGTGTGTTTATTTTAAAAATTTTAACTAATAAAAAAAATTACAAAAATATCGTGATTTTTGCAATTTTTCATAAGTTTAAAAGTTCGATGCGCGAGCGGAAGATGTTAACCGATTTTAATTTTTTTTATGCCGTTTTTCTTCTTATTACAATAGGCAACTTTTCCGCACTAAAGTGTTTTCGAAAAAAAATTTCAATTTTTCGACCCACCCCTATTCTATATCTATAGTTGCACACCGAGGGGTGAACCGCGACCTAATATCGTATACATCTACTTCCACTTTCATTTCCAAGTAGAAGACAATAGATGAAGGGGCATTATCTAATGAATTCCAAAATAATTCCACATAATTCCAAAGACGTGTACACCTAATTCCAATAGGTTCATCCCTCGGTTGCA
Organism: Euborellia annulipes; assembly: GCA_023213315.1. Lineage (NCBI taxonomy): Eukaryota > Metazoa > Arthropoda > Insecta > Dermaptera > Anisolabididae > Euborellia > Euborellia annulipes. The sequence goes on along the minus strand of JAKCPI010018833.1, from coordinate 4,485 downwards.
CATATGAAAATTAGAGCGTTTTTATGATTATCCGTATTTTTAAACATAAAGTTGTGAATCTAAAATTCAAAAATTATAAGAGTATTTCGATTTGGAATTAAAAATAAGTTCTCGTCAAGAGGAACTTTTTGTATTTTTCATAAGTGAGTTATTGTGGGTTACAGACTCTAGACGCACAGGTAGGAAGAAAAATGATGCTTGAAAATGATTCTTTCTCCATTTTTTTAGTCATTGATTGATGAGTTAAAGAAGAAAGTCTTTGAAAATGTTTTCACTAGTCATCTCTAATTTTTATTCCGATTTGTGAATTTGTCAGTTCCGGAAAAGTCTCTACATTCTAGATGTTTTATAGCGTTAACTTTATTAATGTACGCTATTCATAGAAAATAAATTTGCCTAAAATTCAAGAATTTCTATTGTCTGTGATGTGTGGGCATCTTTTATTGTGCAAACTTGACTATTCGCGATATATCTTAATATATTGGTGGAGTGTGGGTGTGTGGGTGGGTGGGGTGGCCGGGGGCCGATGCCCCGGCATAGCAGGCGCCTGCGATCGTTACAAGCGCCGTCTAGACTCCAAATTAATCATAAAACGATTTTTAATTCTAATCAAGAGAATTTAAATTAACAGTTTAAATTGTTAATAGTAGTAGAAATTAAATTTCTAAGGAAAAGAGACAGTTGTCAGTTACTAGATCCGAGATTGAATGAATACTTTTAATTATATGCCAGAAGGGTTGCTTTGCCTGTGTATATCTCCGAGTTCAACCAGGTTGAAGAAAAGTACAGACAAGTTTTAGTAGAATAAAAATTGTTCTCGCTGAGGAACTATTTAAATATATACAAATAAACTGCAACGGATCGTTGCTAAACTTTATCCAAAGTCATTTGAAATATCAATATTTTTATTCCTTTATTATTAATCATATATCACTGCCTATTTGCGGTCCATGTTTAAAATAAAATAATAAAGAATTTAAAAAAAGTACTATCTTACTCTAGAGTAAAGTACTTTAAAATATAATTTTACTAAAAACTTTATTTAACCTTTTTTGTGGTCCCCAAGGTACTTAATTAGGATATTAAATTTCATCAAAATTGGTTAAGTCATTTTCAAGATATTTAGAAAAAACTAAAAAAGTACTGAAATAAAGTACTAATGTTTGCGGGCCGATATGTACCAAAAACTAATCAGCGCTTCATTTTGTTAAAATAATGGTAGGTTTTCAATTTCATTTCAATCGGTTCAACGATGTGGAAAAAATCGTGGACGAAAAAAACGATAACATACATACATCCATCCGCACGCACTTCCTGAAAAAATCGCACTTTTTGGCCTCTCGACGAGACCCCATGTAATTTTTGGCAAAACTGTCACGTGCTAAAATTCAACCTAATTGAATACTACAATTTGTGACTTTAATTGAGACCATGGGTTCCGTAGTCTTTACCTGAGGAGCCTTTGAAGTCGCGCTTGCCGCGAGACCGATTACAATACTTTACCCATGCTTCGCATTGGACAAGAAGCAAAAGGAATAAATAAAGATGATTCGGGAATTTTTGGACTAGTCCATTTCTAAGAACTCTCAATATATAAGATCGGAAATAACTAAGAGCTGCTATAGACAAGTCATAGCTTGCTTATAGCAATAGAATTAGGAGAAATTTAAGATTTTCTTATAGGACAGGCTGATTCATTGTGGAAGATGGTCGATTTCCATCTCAGGGACTGTGGAGTTTAAGTCACAAGAATTAATTTCTGACTCCTACCCTCACTCACACAAAGCAGTATCCGTTTGGGGTGAAGGTCCCAAAATATATATTTAAAAAATCTAATGTTAAATTTGAAAAATAACGAAAATGATGCCGTGGAATTTGAAAAAAGCGACGATTAAAATAAAGTTTCAAAAAATGAGGGGGTTTTTTGGAAAGCATCCCTGGTTGAAAAGTCACCAACCGCCAATGATAGATATATATTAATAACGAATTTATCTATATTCAATTGGGTAATTGTACCCATGAGAAATAACAGATAAAATATTTATAATTAAAAAGACTGATGATGAAGATCAAACCTTCGAAACTATATAGTCTCTAACAAATAAAATTATATACCCACCTATATAAAATCATATATATTACTCGTATATAGGCATATGGGTGTGTGTTTATTTTCATAACGTAGAGGACATCCTCTTGATTTTCTCTTATGAAGTAAATTTTAAGTTCGTATCTTCGTATTTTCTTCTCTTTTTTTTATAATGATATTAATACAATAAGAAGTTGCACCAAATAGGTACAACCATAGAGTAATATAGATTGGAAGGCTTTCGTATATCGAAAAAGCGCTCTCTAGCGACTGCAGGGCGAAAACTCTTAGTTCTTAAGAGCTATCCAAAGATCATAGAACATTCAAAGCCTTTGTCATAGATAAAAGATACATACCCTATATATATATATATATATAATCGCATTTTTTTACTCTTGGTAATGTCACCAAAATTTGACCCGAAGAGAGCGGTTTCTGCCATTTTATTACCTAATGGTTCCGCCCTGGTTTTGCCAGAGAGATCTGTAACTCGTTTTTGCTAAAATACATTGGCTCCTTATGGAGCCTTCCACTCTATATTACTCTATGGGTACAACCTCTGTAGTCGACGGTTGGACCCTTGTATCGTGAAAATAAGAAGAGATTTAGGGATTGAGTCGGAGTTGAAGGTATCTGTGCGGTCTTGAGAGACTGAATGTTATATGTTGCTGGGAAGACGGACGGAGGAAGATAGTTCCAGTCTCTAGAGGTCATAGGGATAAACGGATTGGCGAATGAGTTTGTTCGTTTAGTATCCAAATTAAGCGCTTACGGGTGTTGAATCTTAGAAAAATCGTGTATTTCGAGGAAATGATGTTTAAGAGATACAAGGAAGACATACAGCCAATTATTGTATCGACACTAATAGGATTTATTTTTATAGAATACTAGCTGAGGACCAGGCATTCGGCCCGGCGTCACCTAGCCTCTGGCGTCTCGTTCATACCAATTTAATAATTGAAATTTAAAATGATACTGTAAGTATTGAAAGAATGTGCTGAATGAAATTGATTCAACAATAAGGAAAGATTTATTTAACACATTGGCTAAGCACGATCACTATCTGACCAATCAGAATCGTTCTAATAATTTAACGCTTTGCCATTGGCTATGCACTGGCCAATCAGATCGTTTGGATTATACAAACATATATACATACTTTTTCCATTTTTATATAGGTATAGATTAAAGAATTTGGTAAGTCACTAAAATTTGCTGAAAAAAAGCTTTCACTTTTTCCTTTGAAAATTTATATCAATAGTTATTTTTTTTAATAAAGAGCTTCTCTGGTTCAAAGAAATTGTACTTGAGGAAAGCGGCTTAAATAAAGAAGACATTATTATGGTATTATCAAAACCCTTGCAGGAGATAAATGCAGTGGCAAGTTTAAGGGTCAGCTTTTTATACCTCACACTAACCCTCAAGGGATATTAAAGCTCTTTCCTCATACCTATAAAATTTTTTTTCCAGTTTTATTAAATTTTAACGAAAAGTGCCCAAAGATTGATGAGCAATGCTTAAGTGGAGATTGAGAGAGTGAGCATTTGCGAAATGCCATTTGGACGCGCAATCGTCCGATTTATTCCAATGACTTGATCAACACTAGCAATGAGATCATCACATTTTTATTGTTCAGGCCAAGGAGATATCTTGAAGATTCATACTAGTCAGGGTAAAAAGATAATTATTTATTATTATTTTTACTAATCTCGGAAACGGATAGAAAGTGAGTTGGCATGACAATTGCTAATGATAATGCCATCAGAAATATATTCTGAAACATCGGATTATTTCCTCAATAAAAACTTTTCATTCGAAAATTAAATGAAAATGAGATTTTCGAATATTACATAGTACAAAAATATGAAACATGCAGAAAATCTCATTTTTACTTTAAGATACTTTTTTTTAGTTCTTTTTCTCAAAAATAGCTGAAACTATTTTGATTAAAAAAATTGGGCAGAAACCATGGCATTTCGGTCTACAAAAAAGCTCTAATAAGTGAACATCGAAAATATTATATTTTTATGAGATAATAACTAGTTTTGTCAAAATATCTGTTAGTACTGTGAGTTAGCAAATTTTTGTGGACGACGCTAGCTCAAAAACTAGTGGGAATATCAAAGCCAAATTTCACATGTAGATTTAGTGCATTAAGATTAAGAGCTGATTAGATTTTGGTGCATATCGGCGCAAAATTAAGGGGGGGGTAAAAATTAAAAAATACGTTATTAGCTTTGTGGCAATTAGAGTTTACTGATTTTGGTTGAGTTTGGTTCAAGGTCTAGAATCTTCATTTTTTGACCTTCCGCCTCGTTTTAGTGTGTTTATTTTCAAAAGTTTTTAAACGTAAATGTCAAAAATTACATCCACTACAACTTTGCTTATATCAGTAA